>JARQOD010002734.1:0-73821 GCA_033576555.1 Oophaga sylvatica | reverse complement strand
CCAATAATTTAACCCAGATACCTCAAAATTTAACAGCGTTCCCAAAAATACCCCAGCAAAACCCATAATACCCAACGTCCCCAATAATATCCCAGCATACCTATAATGCACAGCTTTCCCCAATAATACCCCAGCTACCCCAAAAATACCCCAGTGTCCCCAATAATATCCCAGGTACCCATAATGTCCCAGCGTTCCCAAAATATCCAGCGTACCCCAATAATATCCAGCGTACCCCAATAATGTCAGTGTACCCAATAATATCCCAGTGTACCCCAATAATACCCCAGCGTACCTCATAATGTCACAGCATTCCCAATAATATCCAGAGTACCCCAATAATATCCCAGCGTACCCCAATAATGTCAGTGTACCCAATAATATCCCAGTGTACCCAATAATATCCAGCGTACCTCATAATGTCCCCAGCTTCCCAATAGTATCCCATAGTACCCAATAATATCACAGCGTACCCAATAATATCCCAAGACCTCTAATTCAGCATCCCCAAAATACCCCAGATACCCCAATAATTATCCCAACGTACCTCATAATGTCACAGCATCTCCAATAATATCCCATAGTACCCCAATCATATTCCAGCGTACCCCAATAATTCCAACGTACCCAAAAAATTCCCAGCATACCCAATAATATCCCTGCGTAACCCCAATAATATCCCAACATACCTCATAATGTCACGCATCTCCAATAATATCCTAGCATACCTCATAATGTCACAACGTTCCCAATAATATCCCAGCGTACCCAATAATATCCAGCGTACTCCAATAATATCCCAGGTTACCCCAATAATATCTCAGCGTATCCCAATAATATCCAGCGTACCCATCTTTCAGTGTTCCTGAATGCCCCCTGTGTATTGCTTTGTTTCATGGTATGATTTGCTCACCCATCTTCTTGTACATAATTGTACTTCATTCTTGTTATCTTCACACACATCTGAGTGGTCTGTGTAACCCTACCCCCTTTTATGACCTGTCCTTAACGCTGTACATCTGGCCTGGGCAGTCCCAGCCCACTTCCCAATCACACCTGATTGCCCTTAGCTGCATATTCAGTACAATGAAGTACAATTCAGTACAATCATAGTCAGTGCAATGGGTCTGCTCCAGACTTTAGTCTGCTCCACATATTTCAAATCCCATATTTCAAATTACAGATTTCTAATTACACTACTGTGAATTAGACTAGAATTCTACTGGAATTTGGCTGCAAGGTAACAGATTATAAAACCACTATGTTTTATTTTCTTATCACTTTCACCCCCATCCTCCTTTCTTTCTTCCTATCCCCTGTAATCCCCCCACCTAGTAAGGAATTAGTCATTTCCCCCTCCATTCTCCCAGCCATCTCACCTTTCCCTCAGAACTGTTCCTCCACATACAATCCTTTTTACCAAGACACACACGGCCACACCATGGCTTATCCTGCTCCCACCTTCTAACGCTCTGTCTGCTACTCCTCATCGCTGGCGATGTATCCCCAAATCCTGGCCCTCCTCAACACATCCCCACACTCATTTCTAACACCCTGCCACGATCTTCCACACGTTTTTGCAACCCTGTCAACCTCATACCTATCCATCCACACCCCCCTCCCCCAGTCCCCCTACCTGGAGCACTATGGAACGCACGCTCCGTCTGCAATAAACTGTCATTTGTCCACGACCTCTTTATCACCAACAAACTCTCCTTCCTTGCCATCACTGAAACCTGGCTCACTCCCTCTGACTCAGCCTCTCCAGCTGCGCTTTCCTATGGCGGATTCCATCTCTCTCACACCCCTCGCCCCAGCAACAAACGTGGTGGAGGAGTTGGCTTACTCCTGTCTGATACCTGCTCCTTTACCCCTATTCAAATTCCACCCTCCGCTGCTATTCCCTCGTTCGAAGTGCACTCCGTCCGCATCTATTCCCCCTCCAACCTCCAGCTGGCTGTCATCTACCGCCCCCCGGAACTTGCCATCTCCACCTTTCTCGACCACTTCACCACCTGGCTACTCCATTTCCTCTCTGCTGACATCCCCACCATCATCATGGGCGATTTCAACATCCCCATTGACACTTCCACCCCGGCTACCTCTAAACTTCTTTCGCTCACGGCTTCCCTCGGCCTCACTCAATGGTCCTCTGCGGCCACTCACAAAGGCGGTCACACGCTGGACCTTATCTTCACCCGCCTCTGTTCCCTCACCAATCTCACTAACTCCCCACTCCCCCTGTCTGACCACAACCTACTGACATTCTCTTCCCTCTCCTCTGTTAGTACGCATCCCCCACTCCACAAACTCACCCACCCTCGCAGAAATCTCAAACACCTCAATTTACAATCGCTCTCTGAGTCCCTCCTCCCTCTCACAGACATAGCCTCACTTAATGACACAGATGCTGCTGCCACATTTTACAACACCACAATAAAAACCACACTTGATTCGGCCGCCCCCCTCACGCAGAGCAAAACTCGTACAATCAACAGGCAGCCCTGGCTGACCGGCCTGACCAAAGAACTGAGACGGGCTTCCAGGGTTACCGAGCGGAGATGGAAGAGAACCCACTCCACCGAGCACTTCAACGCATACAAGCAGTCCCTCGCCAGCTTCAAGTCCACGCTCTCTGCCGCAAAACAAACTTACTTCTCATCTCTCATATCCTCCCTGTCTCACAACCCTAAACAGCTCTTCAACACTTTCAATTCTCTACTCCATCCCACAGCACCTCCTCCCTCTCCTCTCATTTCTGCCGAAGACTTTGCCTCCTTCTTTAAGCAAAAGATTGATACTATCAGAGAAGGCTTTGGCCCGCAGCCCCCAATGCCCCTCTTAGCCACTCAGCCCTGTTCTTCCAAAACCAGCTTCACCACCATGACAGAAGATCAGCTCTCCACTCTCCTGTCAAGATCACACCTCACCACTTGCGCACTTGACCCACTCCCGTCCCACCTCATCCCTAACTTTGCCACAGTCTTCATCCCTACTCTCACACACCTCTTCAACCTTTCACTTACAAATGGTGTCTTTCCTTCATCCTTCAAACATGCTTCAATCACACCCATCCTCAAAAAGCCCTCCCTCGACCCATCCTCTGCGTCTAGCTATCGCCCGATATCTCTTCTCCCCTACGCCTCAAAACTACTGGAACAGCATGTATATCTTGAACTGTCCTCCCACCTTTCCTCCTGTTCCCTCTTTGACCGGTTACAATCCGGCTTTCGACCGCATCACTCAACTGAAACTGCCCTAACTAAAGTCACTAACGACCTGCTAACCGCCAAGAGCAAGCGACACTACTCTGTCCTCCTTCTCCTGGACCTGTCTTCTGCCTTCGACACTGTGGACCATTCCCTCCTGCTACAGATTCTCTCATCTCTTGGCATCACAGACCTGGCCCTATCCTGGATCTCATCATACCTAACAGACCGAACATTTAGTGTCTCCCTCTCACACACCACCTCCTCACCTCGCCCCCTGTCTGTCGTGTTCCTCAAGGCTCAGTCCTAGGACCCCTACTCTTCTCCATCTACACCTTCGGCCTGGGACAGCTCATAGAATCCCACGGCTTGCAGTATCACCTCTACGCCGATGACACGCAGATCTACCTATCTGGACCTGACCTCACCTCCCTACTGACCAAAATCCCACAGTGTCTGTCTGCTATCTCAGCCTTCTTTTCTGCTCGCTTTCTCAAACTGAACATGGACAAAACAGAATTCATCATCTTTCCCCCACCTCATTCTACCCCTTCACCAGACCTATCCATCAATGTCAATGGCTGCTCGCTTTCCCCAGTCCCACATGCTCGGTGCCTTGGGGTGATCATCGACTCTGCCCTCTCTTTCAAACCACATATCCAAGCCCTCGCCACCTCCTGCCGCCTCAAACTCAAAAATATTTCCCGGATCCGCTCATTCCTCAACCATGAAACCACAAAAACACTAGTGCATGCCCTTATCATCTCCCGCCTCGACTACTGCAACCTCCTACTGTCTGGCCTCCCCTCTAGCACTCTGGCACCACTCCAGTCCATCCTACACTCTGCTGCACGACTAATCCACCTGTCTCCCCGCTATTCCCCAGCCTCCCCCCTATGCCAGGCCCTTCACTGGCTTCCTATTGCCCAGAGGCTTCAGTTCAAAACCTTAACCATGACATACAAAGCCATCCACAACCTTTCTCCTCCATACATCTGTGACATGGTCTCCCGCTACCTACCTACACGCAACCTTCGATCCTCTCAAGATCTCCTTCTCGACTCCCCCCTCATCTCTTCTTCCCACAACCGCATACAAGACTTCTCCGGGCTTCCCCCATACTCTGGAACTCCCTGCCGCAAAACATCAGACTTTCACCAACAACGGAGACCTTCAAGAAAAACCTGAAGACCCACCTGTTCCGACAAGCCTACAGCCTACAATGATCCTCAGTCTACTGAACCATCGCACGACCAGCTCTACCCTTTCCTAGTGTATCCTCACCCATCCCTGTAGACTGTGAGCCCTCGCGGGCAGGGTCCTCTCTCCTTCTGTACTTGTGTGTCCCTTGTCTAGCACATGTTTATTGTACCTGTCTATATTTTTCCCCTTTTCATATGTAAAGCGCCATGGAATAAATGGCGCTATATAAATGTATAATAATAATAATAATAATATCCCAGCGTACCCCAATAATATCCCAGCGTACCCCAATAATATCCCAGGTTACCCCAATAATATCTCAGCGTATCCCAATAATGTCACAGCACCCCCAATAATATCCCAGTGTACCCCAATAATATCCCAGCGTACCTCATAATGTCACAGCGTTCCCAATAATATCCCAGCATACCCCAATAATATCCCAGGGTACCCCAATATCCCAGTGTACCTCATAATGTCAGCATCCCCAATAATATCCCAGCGTACCCCGACAATATCCCAGCGTACCCCAATAATATCCCAGCGTACCCCAATAATATCCCAGTGTACCCCAATAATATCCCAGCGTACCTCATAATGTCACAGCGTTCCCAATAATATCCCAGCGTACCCCAATAATATCCCAGCGTACCCCAATAATATCCCAGTGTACCCCAATAATATCCCAGTTTACCCCATTAATATCCCAGTGTACCCCAATAATATCCCAGCGTACCTCATAATGTCACAGCATCCCCAATAATATCCCAGTGTACCCCAATAATATCCTAGCGTACCCCAATAATATCCCAGTGTACCTCAATAATGTCTCAGCGTACCCATGATGTCACAGCATCCCAAATAATATCCCAGCGTACCCCAATAATATCCCAGCGTATCCCAATAATATCCCAGTGTACCCCAATAATATCTAAGCGTACCCCAATAATATCCCAGTGTACCCCAATAATATCCCAGCGTACCTCATAATGTCACAGCATCCCCAATAATATCCCAGCATACCCCAATAATATCCCAGCATACCCCAATATTATCTCAGTGTACCCCATGATGTCACAGCATCCCCAATATCCCAGCGTACCCCGGCAATATCCCAGCGTACCCCAATAATATCTCAGCGTACCTCATAATGTTGCAGCGTTCCCAATAATATCCCAGCGTACCCCAATAATATCCCAGCGTACCCCAATAATATCCCAGTGTACCCCAATAATATCTCAGCGTACCTCATAATGTCACAGCGTTCCCAATAATATACCAGCGTGCCCCAATAATATCCCAGCGTACCCCAATAATATCCCAGCGTACCTCATAATGTCACAGCGTTCCCAATAATATCCCAGCGTACTCCAATAATATCCCAGCGTACCCCAATAATGTCAGTGTACCCCAATAATATCCAAGCATACCCCAATAATATCCCAGTGTACCCCAATAATATCCCAGCGTACCCCAACAATGTCTCAGTGTACCCATGATGTCACAGCATCCCAAATAATATCCCTGTGTACCCCAATAATATCCTAGCGTACCCCAATAATATCCCAGTGTACCCCAATAATGTCTCAGCATACCCATGATGTCACAGCATCCCAAATAATATCCCAGCGTACCCCAATAATATCCCAGCGTATCCCAATAATATCCCAGTGTACCCAATAATATCTAAGCATACCCCAATAATATCCCAGTGTACCCCAATAATATCCCAGCGTACCTCATAATGTCACAGCATCCCCAATAATATCCCAGCATACCCCAATAATATCCCAGCGTACCCCAATATTATCTCAGCGTACCCCATGATGTCACAGCATCCCCAATATCCCAGCGTACCCGGCAATATCCCAGCGTACCACAATAATATCTCAGCGTACCTCATAATGTTGCAGCGTTCCCAATAATATCCCAGCGTACCCCAATAATATCCCAGCGTACCCCAATAATATCCCAGTGTACCCCAATAATATCTCAGCGTACCTCATAATGTCACAGCGTTCCCAATAATATCCCAGCATACCCAATAATATCCCAGCATACCCCAATAATATCACAGCGTACCCCAATAATATCCCAGCGTACCTCATAATGTCACAGCGTTCCCAATAATATCCCAGCGTACTCCAATAATATCCCAGCGTACCCCAATAATGTCAGTGTACCCCAATAATATCCAAGCATACCCCAATAATATCCCAGTGTACCCCAATAATATCCCAGCGTACCCCAACAATGTCTCAGTGTACCCATGATGTCACAGCATCCCAAATAATATCCCTGTGTACCCCAATAATATCCTAGCGTACCCCAATAATATCCCAGTGTACCCCAATAATGTCTCAGCATACCCATGATGTCACAGCATCCCAAATAATATCCCAGCGTACCCCAATAATATCCCAGCGTATCCCAATAATATCCCAGTGTACCCCAATAATATCTAAGCGTACCCCAATAATATCCCAGTGTACCCCAATAATATCCCAGCGTACCTCATAATGTCACAGCATCCCCAATAATATCCAGCATACCCCAATAATATCCCAGCGTACCCCAATATTATCTCAGCGTACCCCATGATGTCACAGCATCCCCAATATCCCAGCGTACCCCGGCAATATCCCAGCGTACCACAATAATATCTCAGCGTACCTCATAATGTTGCAGCGTTCCCAATAATATCCCAGCGTACCCCAATAATATCCCAGCGTACCCCAATAATATCCCAGTGTACCCCAATAATATCTCAGCGTACCTCATAATGTCACAGCGTTCCCAATAATATACCAGCGTACCCCAATAATATCCCAGCGTACCCCAAAAATATCTCAGCGTACCTCATAATGTCACAGCGTTCCCAATAATATCCCAGCATACCCAATAATATCCCAGCATACCCCAATAATATCACAGCGTACCCCAATAATATCCCAGTGTACCTCATAATGTCACAGCGTTCCCAATAATATCCCAGCGTACCCCAATAATATCCCAGCATACCCCGACAATATCTCAGTGTACCCCAATAATATCTCAGCGTATCTCATAATGTCACAGCGTTCCCAATAATATCCCAGCGTACCCCAATAATATCCCAGCGTACCCCAATAATATGACAGCGTACCCCAATAATATCCCAGTGTACCTCATAATGTCACAGCGTTCCCAATAATATCCCAGCGTACCCCAATAATATCCCAGCGTACCCCGACAATATCTCAGTGTACCCCAATAATATCTCAGCGTACCTCATAATGTCACAGCGTTCCCAATAATATCCCAGCGTACCCCAATAATATCCCAGCGTACCCCAATAATATCCCAGTGTACCTCATAATGTCACAGCGTTCTCAATAATATCCCAGCGTACCCCAATAATATCCCAGCGTATCCCAATAATATCCCAGTGTACCTCATAATGTCACAGCGTCCCCAATAATATCCCAGCGTACCCCAATAATATCCCAGCGTACCCCAATAATATCCCAGTGTACCTCATAATGTCACAGCGTCCCCAATAATATCCCAGCGTACCCCAATAATATCCCAGCGTACCCCAATAATATCCCAGTGTACCTCATAATGTCACAGCGTTCCCAATAATATCCCAGCGTACCCCAATAATATCCCAGCGTACCCCAATAATATCCCAGTGTACCTCATAATGTCACAGCGTTCTCAATAATATCCCAGCGTACCCCAATAATATCCCAGTGTACCCCAATAATATCCCAGTGTACCTCATAATGTCACAGCGTTCCCAATAATATCCCAGCATACCCCAATAATATCCCAGCGTACCCCAATAATATCCCAGTGTACCTCATAATGTCACAGCGTTCCCAATAATATCCCAGCGTACCCAATAATATCCCAGCGTACCCCAATAATATCCCAGCGTACCCCAATAATATCCAAGCGTACCCGACAATATCCCAGTGTACCTCATAATGTCACAGCATCCCCAATAATATCCCAGTGTACCCCAATAATATCCCAGCGTACCCCAATAATATACCAGCGTACCCCAATAATATCCCAGCGTACCCCGACAATATCCCAGTGTACCTCATAATGTCACAGCATCCCCAATAATATCCAGCGTACCCCAATAATATCCCAGCGTACCCCAATAATATCCCAGCGTACCCGACAATATCTCAGTGTACTCCGACAATATCCCAGTGTACCTCATAATGTCACAGCATCCCCAATAATATCCAGCGTACCCCAATAATATCGCCTGTATTTGGGATCTGGGGATTATTTTTTGTTCCCTCATTCACAGTCGGAGCCGCCAGAACTTCATCTTGATGTAGCGTCACTATACGACATCCGGCCTCTGGTGTTGTAAGGCCGTGTTCACACAGTGCAGAAATACTGTGGTTTTTGTTTTCTGCAGGATCTGCACCAAACTACACAACAGCAATCTTCTCCCCTTATTTGATGCGTTTCTGGCGCAGATGTGAAGCCGCGTTATTAATGTGCGTTTTATATACAGAAAAGCTCTGATTCTCAATAAAGTATCTGCAGTTTTTTCCTTGCATTTTTTTTAGGCTCCACATAGAAAACAAGAGAGAAAAAGCAGAAAACTGCACAGTGCAGCAGCGTCTTCAGACCACAGGGGGCGCACTTCTCATGACATCCACTTTGCTTGGACAGTTAAACAGCAGAATGTTTATGCGAAAAGCAGCAGAAAGAACGCACCATTTACACTATGTGTGAACGCGGCCTCAACATTGCAGGTTTATGAAACTTTTTTATAGGTTTATTGGAGAAATATCAATCTCGGCATTTTTTTATGTTTTTTATCGATTCCTGTAAATAATCTTATCGTTGTGTTTTGCAGGTCGTTATGTCTGTTATGTGCTGATTTGTGATAACTAGTTTAAAAAAACACATTAAAAATGAAAATTTTTTCATTATTATTTTTTAGAAATTTTATATGATAAAAAAATCTCTTCTTCTCCCTCTAGAATAGGAATCCATAGAAATCCACCGCTGTGCACAATGTGTCCGTATAACGTGCCTGTAGTCAAAGCCTGCACTAGAGGTCAAGTACACAGACGTCTCCCTACCACATCACCAGAGCTGGGGCACCAGGCTCCTGCTTGTAATGTTGAGTTTGTGGGTTCAAGACCTGGGGAGACTCAAAAAAATAGAGAAAATTATTTTCATTGCTGTTTATTATTTTTGCTACTTTATAGTAAGAAAAAAAAATTCTTTGCCTCAGTATACAGGGAACATAGAAATACATTACACAATGAACCTGTATGGACAAGTATAATCTGCTCCGGGGTTCATTGCCTGCAATAGAAGTGAAGATTATGGGGGACGCTGTGACATTATGAGGTACGCTGAGATATTATTGGGGATGCTGATCCCAGATTGCCATTCCTCGCTGTGAGGTTCAGTACTGTCTGCAACCAACAGAGGGAGCCTCTGCTCAGAAACCATCTCCAGCACATTCATAACACCCTTCATTGGCTTCCTATCGTCCAGAGGCTCCAGTTCAAAACCATGACCTACAAAGCCATCCACAATCTGTCTCCTCCATACATCTGTGACATGGTCTCCCGGTACATACCCACACGCAACCTTCGATCCTCTTAAGATCTCCTCCTCTACTCCCCTCTTATCTCTTCTTCCCACAACCGCATACAAGACTTCTCCCGTGCCTCCCCCATACTCTGGAACTCTCTACCCCAACACACCAGACTCTCGCCTACCATGGAAACCTTCAAAAAGAACCTGAAGACCCACCTCTTCCGACAAGCCTGCAACCTGCAGTGATCATCAGTCTACTGAACCACTGCACGATCAGCTCTTCCCTCTCCTAGTGTATCCTCACCCATCCCTGTAGACTGTGAGCCTTCGCGGGCAGGTTCCTCTCATGCCCTGTAGACTGTGAGCCCTCGCGGGCAGGGTCCTCTCATGCCCTGTAGACTGTGAGCCCTCGCGGGCAGGGTCCTCTCTCATCCCCTGTAGACTGTGAGCCCTCGCGGGCAGGGTCCTCTCATGCCCTGTAGACTGTGAGCCCTCGCGGGCAGGGTCCTCTCATGCCCTGTAGACTGTGAGCCCTCTCGCGGGCAGGGTCCTCTCTCCTTCTGTACTTGTGTGTCCCTTGTATTGCTCATGTTTACTGTACTTGTCTATATTTGCCCCTTACACATGTAAAGTGCCATGGAATAAATGGCGCTATATAAATGTATAATAATAATAATAATAATAATAATGCTGTGACATTATGAGGTACGCTGAGATATTATTGGGGTACGCTGGGATATTATTGGGGTACGCTGGGATATTATTGGGAACGCTGTGACATTATGAGATACGCTGAGATATTATTGGGGTACACTGGGATATTATTGGGGTACGCTGGGATATTATTGGGAACGCTGCGACATTATGAGGTACGCTGAGATATTATTGGGGTACGCTGGGATATTGCCGGGGTACGCTGGGATATTGGGGATGCTGTGACATCATGGGGTACACTGAGATAATATTGGGGTACGCTGGGATATTATTGGGGTACGCTGGGTATTATTGGGGATGCTGTGACATTATGAGGTACGCTGAGATATTTTTGGGGTATGCTGGGATATTATTGGGGTACGCTGGGATATTATTGGGAACGCTGTGACATTATGAGATACGCTGAGATATTATTGGGGTACACTGGGATATTATTGGGGTACGCTGGGATATTATTGGGAACGCTGCGACATTATGAGGTACGCTGAGATATTATTGGGGTACGCTGGGATATTATTGGGGTACGCTGGGATATTATTGGGAACGCTGTGACATTATGAGATACG
Organism: Oophaga sylvatica; assembly: GCA_033576555.1. NCBI lineage: Eukaryota > Metazoa > Chordata > Amphibia > Anura > Dendrobatidae > Oophaga > Oophaga sylvatica. The sequence continues at coordinate 62,561 of JARQOD010002734.1, read as the reverse complement.
CTGAGATATTATTGGGGTACACTGGGATATTATTGGGGTACGCTGGGATATTATTGGGAACGCTGCGACATTATGAGGTACGCTGAGATATTATTGGGGTACGCTGGGATATTGCCGGGGTACGCTGGGATATTGGGGATGCTGTGACATCATGGGGTACACTGAGATAATATTGGGGTACGCTGGGATATTATTGGGGTACGCTGGGATATTATTGGGGATGCTGTGACATTATGAGGTACGCTGAGATATTTTTGGGGTATGCTGGGATATTATTGGGGTACGCTGGGATATTATTGGGAACGCTGTGACATTATGAGATACGCTGAGATATTATTGGGGTACACTGGGATATTATTGGGGTACGCTGGGATATTATTGGGAACGCTGCGACATTATGAGGTACGCTGAGATATTATTGGGGTACGCTGGGATATTGCCGGGGTACGCTGGGATATTGGGGATGCTGTGACATCATGGGGTACACTGAGATAATATTGGGGTACGCTGGGATATTATTGGGGTACGCTGGGATATTATTGGGGATGCTGTGACATTATGAGGTACGCTGAGATATTTTGGGGTATGCTGAGATATTATTGGGGTACGCTGGGATATTATTGGGAACGCTGTGACATTATGAGATACGCTGAGATATTATTGGGGTACACTGGGATATTATTGGGGTACGCTGGGATATTATTGGGAACGCTGCGACATTATGAGGTACGCTGAGATATTATTGGGGTACGCTGGGATATTATTGGGGTACGCTGGGATATTATTGGGAACGCTGTGACATTATGAGATACGCTGAGATATTATTGGGGTACACTGGGATATTATTGGGGTACGCTGGGATATTATTGGGAACGCTGCGACATTATGAGGTACGCTGAGATATTATTGGGGTACGCTGGGATATTGCCGGGGTACGCTGGGATATTGGGGATGCTGTGACATCATGGGGTACACTGAGATAATATTGGGGTACGCTGGGATATTATTGGGGTACGCTGGGATATTATTGGGGATGCTGTGACATTATGAGGTACGCTGAGATATTTTTGGGGTATGCTGGGATATTATTGGGGTACGCTGGGATATTATTGGGAACGCTGTGACATTATGAGATACGCTGAGATATTATTGGGGTACACTGGGATATTATTGGGGTACGCTGGGATATTATTGGGAACGCTGCGACATTATGAGGTACGCTGAGATATTATTGGGGTACGCTGGGATATTGCCGGGGTACGCTGGGATATTGGGGATGCTGTGACATCATGGGGTACACTGAGATAATATTGGGGTACGCTGGGATATTATTGGGGTACGCTGGGATATTATTGGGGATGCTGTGACATTATGAGGTACGCTGGGATATTATTGGGGTACACTGGGATATTATTGGGGTACGCTTAGATATTATTGGGGTACACTGGGATATTATTGGGATACGCTGGGATATTATTGGGGTACGCTGGGATATTATTGGGAACGCTGTGACATTATGAGATACGCTGAGATATTATTGGGGTACACTGGGATATTATTGGGGTACGCTGGGATATTATTGGGAACGCTGCGACATTATGAGGTACGCTGAGATATTATTGGGGTACGCTGGGATATTGCCGGGGTACGCTGGGATATTGGGGATGCTGTGACATCATGGGGTACACTGAGATAATATTGGGGTACGCTGGGATATTATTGGGGTACGCTGGGATATTATTGGGGATGCTGTGACATTTTGAGGTACGCTGGGATATTATTGGGGTACACTGGGATATTATTGGGGTACGCTTAGATATTATTGGGGTACACTGGGATATTATTGGGGTACGCTTAGATATTATTGGGGTACACTGGGATATTATTGGGGTACGCTGGGATATTATTTGGGATGCTGTGAAATCATGGGTACGCTGAGACATTATTGGGGTACGCTGGGATATTATTGGGGTATGCTGGGATATTATTGGGGTACGCTAGGATATTATTGGGGTACACTGGGATATTATTGGGGATGCTGTGACATTATGAGGTACACTGGGATATTATTGGGGTACGCTGGGATATTATTGGGGTACGCTGTGATATTATTGGGGTACACTGACATTATTGGGGTACGCTGGGATATTATTGGGGTACGCTGGGATATTATTGGGAACGCTGTGACATTATGAGGTACGCTGGGATATTATTGGGGTACACTGGGATATTATTGGGGTACGCTGGGATATATACAGGCGAGAAGCACGCACAGGCGAGCAGGACACACAGACGAGCTGGACGCACAGAAAAGAAGTATGTACATATAAGCAGGACGCACAGACGACAGGACGCACAGAAGAGCAGGACACACAGACGAGCTGGACGCACAGGCGAGCAGGACGCACAGAAGAGCAGGACACACAGACGAGCAGGACGCACAGACGAGCAGGACGCACAGACAAGAAGCACATACATATAAGCAGGACGCACAGACGAGCAGGACGCACAGACGAGCAGGACGCACAGACAAGAAGCACATACATATAAGCAGGACGCACAGACGAGCAGGATGCACAGACGAGCAGGACGCACAGACGAGCTGGACGCACAGACAAGAAGCACATACATATAAGCAGGACGCACAGACGAGCTGGACGCACAGACGAGCAGGACGCACAGACGAGCTGGACGCACAGACGAGCAGGACACACAGACGAGCTGGACGCACAGGCGAGCAGGATGCACAGGCGAGCAGGACGCACAGACGAGCAGGACGCACAGACAAGAAGCACGTACATATAAGCAGGACGCACAGACGAGCAGGATGCACAGACGAGCAGGACGCACAGAAGAGCAGGAAGCACAGACGAGCTGGACGCACAGACGAGCTGGACGCACAGGCGAGCTGGACGCACAGACGAGCAGGACGCACAGGCGAGCTGGATGCACAGATGAGCAGGACGCACAGGCGAGCAGGAAGCATAGACGAGCAGGACGCACAGACAAGCAGGATGCACAAACAAGAAACACGTATGTGTCGACCCGCCACCACAATTGTGGGTTACCAGGGCAATGGGGTACTCAGAGCCGAGCCCATGGAAGTCTATGGGATTGTCACAGGTAGCGGTGGCTCGGTCTGTGGCCCTGGCGGTCAGGCGTATGTTGGGGGAATATTTACAGGGGATAGGTTTATATACAGTTCGTGACGCCACCTGTAGTCTCTGGTAATTTGTACCAGCGCTGCTGTAGATCTCTGAGGGGATGGTGATGCAGCTAGATGTCGGGTCCCCTACAGGTGGGACTCTTCCCTCAGGTCGGTAGTTAAAGCAGGGTTGTGCAGGCATGCAAGTAAATAACTCAGTCTCACACGGTCAGCGTCTTTCCATACCTTTACTTGTAAGATGGTAAGGCAGGTCCCAGGGAGGCTGATCCAAGGAGAATGTATTTTGAGATAGCAGCTGGACAAGTTAGGGGCCTCCTTTACTTTCACAACGATGAGTACAACCCAGCATGAAGCGTAGTTCCCTCTATAACTCCAGCTATTCCATAGCTGTACTGCCCAGTCAGTTTTGTGGTCGGAGCCTTCCTGTGAGAGAGCTGAATTCCTATCTTGCTGATCAGGCTCAAAGTCTTCACTCCCCTGACCCCAGTTACGTACCGACTATTTAGGGGCTGCTTTCCGCGACCTAAGGTCCGATAAGCCTCTGGTTTTCTTACCACTAAGCGTGAAGCTTTAGTGATCCTTCGGTCCCCAGTGACCGGTAACAATGTGCAGGACTTCTTCAATCCAAAAGCACTTTTCAAATATTCCTTTCCACTGTGCCTTTCGCCTTGTCCGCGCTTGTAGCATAAACACTCACACTTGCAAAAAGTCATATAATCACTCCCTTCTAGGGTTGAGCATTCCGATACTTCCGATACCTGAAATCCAATGTAAGTCTATGGGAACAAAATATCGGAAGTAAGTATCGGAAGTACTTCCGACATTTTGTTCCCATAGACTTACATTGGATTTCAGGTATCGGAAGTATCGGAATGCTCAACCCTACTCCCTTCTTCTCTTCCTTCAGAGTTAGTTAACAGACTCTCAGTAATCCACTAGGCAGGAGCACGTCTCTGAACCTTTCACTGTCCTTGGGACAGGAGACTGAAGTATTTCTGTACTAAGCTCTTCTTTCTTTATCAATGTCTTCAAGTGAGGTACAGCTCTGACCAGGCTGAGGTGATCTATATCTCGCCCTTACTGGCCTCCACTTGCTGAACTGCTGATAGAACCAGGCTGGACTGCTTCCTCCCTCCAAGTCCCAGCTAGACTCCACACGTCTGCTCTGTCCGAAGACAGGAAACTGACTACTCTAATCACTCAACGAATACACCCTGACCACTCCCTCACAAGTGACTACACTACCCTAAGGGTGTGTCTAGTGTATGTTGAGTGAATGGGTATTGAGCATTGAACTGCTATCTCTCCACACACTCTCCAGGGTACTGCGTGTGCCTAACACCAGGGCTACACATTCCCCCATGGTAAAAGACAGCACTCCCGGGCTGTAAAATACAAAGAGACAGTTTTGTTTATGCATGAAAACATCAACATTAAACAGTAATTCGTCCCATCCGGGAGGTAAGGATGTCTTGAACGTTGCAAACAACACATTGAATATAGAAAAATACAAAAATATTAAGGCATCAAAACATTCAATAAATACACAGTATTCTTGTGAAGGACCCGCACCAAACCTTCAACGTGGGTCCTGGGTGGGCTGCAGGACATCCGAATGCAGACCTCACTCAGTGCCACACCACACGGGTTTTTGTATTCAGAGGTAATTGTGCTGGTTTTATGTAAAACCAAGATAAAGCACCGAAGCGCAACTATATACAGATAAGTTCTGGGCTGGCACAGTCCTCAACCTCAAAGTCCATTGTTAGCAAAACGACACATATTATATCACATTATAATAATAATAAAGTGCAAAACTTTTTTATCTGTTTACCCAGCTGGGCATTCTACTGTTGGCAATATATAAATATATTATATACTCATTTAACTTGTGCAAAAATTGGCAACCATTCTTAAACTTTTTACAACATTACTTATGGTAGACCCCTATCTGGATCTCACCGGTTCTCTTTACTATTCATTTATTTCAAATACATTTTCCACCCCGGGGGCTGGAACAATGCGATGGTCCCTAGATCCCATAACTAACAAGTCGTGTGCTGCTATTAGGGTCTGGGTCGCCACAGTTCTCGTGCGAACCTCTAGGGGCGCAACGGGTACTTTCTCCTTGCGAGATACCGATTGCGTTTCAATCTGAGTCACAGTTAATGATATTGATCGTGTCATGGATTGCGATGGAAACTGGGTCGCATGTTGCGATGTGAAAGGATAACGGTATACAGGTGTCGCTTCCACTTGCGAAGTACCTGCAGGGGGCGATGCTGGGGCACGGCCGGATACTGCTTGAGCTGGAGACGGGGACGCTGCGGTAGTGGTGACGTTACCTGCGTCGGGGACGGGGTCACGGACGATGGTGATGTTAAGGGCATACCATCCCTTCATTCCCCAGTGCCGTGTATACGTGACAATGTCTCCATTAACTAAGTCCCTCCCGGGATGGCCTTGCGGTAGGTGGGATTCTACGTCACGCCTGCTGACAAAGACCCCTGGGTAGAGGCCCGGTTCACGGATGAAGCCCCAGCCCTTCCGGAGCTGGAACTCAGTCACACACCCTGCCGCCGCGGTTCCCTCAGGGTACCTTTCTCTCTCCGGACACTCTCCTTGTCCGCGATCAGCTCAGCATGTTGCCGCTGCCGATTCCGCTGAGCTTCCCGCTCTTCCTCCTGCTGGCGTTGCTGCTTCTCCTCACGACGCTGCCACTCACATTCCCACTGGGCGGTATAGGCGACGTCATCCAGGCGCGCCATCTCGTCCCAGTCCACGTCTGGTAACGACGGACAGGACCCCTCCGGTGTCCCTACCGGGGATCGATCATCTGCTGCGGCCTCCTGGCCGGGCGGGCGTTCCGGAACTGGCGGTACCTCCTCAACCTCCTTCGCCTCCACCGCTTCACCGGTGGGATCAGGATTGGTACTTTCGGGGGCAGCCTCCGGTTGCTCCTTTGCCTTGGGCAGCAGAAGTTTTGGTAACTCCAGACGTAGGGGATCATCGAAGGGGGAGAACACCGCGTCCCACAGCCGCCGCTGCTCCAGGGTACGCCGGCGTCTCTCGATCTCTTCAAATCCAGGTTGTGGCAAAATCATCTTTCTTAGTCGTGCATTTTCCTCTTTAACTTCCAGCAATGCTTGCTGCAGGTGCAGGACCACGGATGACTCCGGTGCTGGTGGCAACTTGGCTGGGGAGCGGGGCCTGCCTTCCTCCGCTTCCCTGCTCGGCTGCACACGTCCTGCTTCCATGATGTTCCAGAAGATTCTCACATCTTCTCCCTCCAGAGACGTCCGGTCTCTTCCGTGGAGGCGGGGTTTGCGTCTCCTCCTCCTCGCAGGGAAGGTGAAGAGGAGGCGGACCTCCTTTGCTGTAGGGCAGGATCGCATGTTGTAATAGCACTTTGAGAGGGCAGGCATTTTCTTCGCGCCACAGGGGGGTACACGCCCACGAAGGTACGCCCACCTTCTTCTCCAGCGCCTGAGGGCGCGAATATGGCGACAAAGATGGCGATTTTGGCGCCAAAAGTGCAAACAGTCCTTTTCACAAAAACAATTCCATAGGCACACAGGGCTCGCAATTTTGCGAGTTTCGCATCCTGTTCGTGACGCCAAATTTTTGTGTCGACCCGCCACCACAATTGTGGGTTACCAGGGCAATGGGGTACTCAGAGCCGAGCCCATGGAAGTCTATGGGGATTGTCACAGGTAGCGGTGGCTCGGTCTGTGGCCCTAGCGGTCTGGTGTATGTTGGGGGAATATTTACAGGGGATAGATATATTTACAGTTCGTGACGCCACCTGTAGTCTCTGGTAATTTGTACCAGCGCTGCTGTAGATCTCTGAGGGGATGGTGATGCAGCTAGATGTCGGGTCCCCTACAGGTGGGACTGGTCCCTCAGGTCGGTAGTTAAGGCAGGGTTGTGCAGGCATGCAAGTAAATAACTCAGTCTCACACGGTCAGCGTCTTTCCATACCTTTTACTTGTAAGATGTTCAGGCAGGTCCCAGGGAGGCTGATCCAAGGAGAGTGTATTTTGAGATAGCAGCTGAACAAGTTAGGGGCCTCCTTTACTTTCACAACGATGAGTACAACCAGCATGAAGCGTAGTTCCCTCTATAACTCCAGCTATTCCATAGCTGTACTGCCCAGTCAGTTTTGTGGTCGGAGCCTTTCTGTGAGAGAGCTGAATTCCTATCTTGCTGATCAGGCTCAAAGTCTTCACTCCCCCTGACCCCAGTTACGTACCGACTATTTAGGGGCTGCTTTCCGCGACCTAAGGTCCGATAAGCCTCTGGTTTTCTTACCACTAAGCGTGAAGCTTTAGTGATCCTTCGGTCCCCAGTGACCGGTAACAATGTGCAGGACTTCTTCAATCCAAAAGCACTTTTCAAATATTCCTTTCCACTGTGCCTTTCGCCTTGTCCGCGCTTGTAGCATAAACACTCACACTTGCAAAAAGTCATATAATCACTCCCTTCTTCTCTTCCTTCAGAGTTAGTTAACAGACTCTCAGTAATCCACTAGGCAGGAGCACGTCTCTGAACCTTTCACTGTCCTTGGGACAGGAGACTGAAGTATTTCTGTACTAAGCTCTTCTTTCTTTATCAATGTCTTCAAGTGAGGTACAGCTCTGACCAGGCTGAGGTGATCTATATCTCGCCCTTACTGGCCTCCACTTGCTGAACTGCTGATAGAACCAGGCTGGACTGCTTCCTCCCTCCAAGTCCCAGCTAGACTCCACACGTCTGCTCTGTCCGAAGACAGGAAACTGACTACTCTAATCACTCAACGAATACACCCTGACCACTCCCTCACAAGTGACTACACTACCCTAAGGGTGTGTCTAGTGTATGTTGAGTGAATGGGTATTGAGCATTAAACTGCTATCTCTCCACACATTCTCCAGGGTACTGCGTGTGCCTAACACCAGGGCTACACACGTACATATAAGCAGGACGCACAGAAGAGCAGGAAGCACAGACGAGCTGGATGCACAGGCGAGCTGGACGCACAGACGAGCAGGACGCACAGGCGAGCAGGAAGCACAGACGAGCTGGACGCACAGACGAGCAGGACGCACAGACAAGAAGCATGTACATATAAGCAGGACGCACAGACGAGCAGGAAGCACAGAAGAGCAGGAAGCACCGACGAGCTGGACGCACAGACGAGCTGGACGCAGAGGCGAGCTGGACGCACAGGCGAGCAGGACGCACAGGCGAGCAGGAAGCACAGGCGAGCAGGAAGCACAGGCGAGCAGGAAGCACAAACGAGCAGAACGCACAGAAGAGCAGGACGCACAGAAGAGCAGGAAGCACAGATGAGCAGGACGCACAGACGAGAAGCACACACAGACGAGAAGCACACATAAGTGAGCAGGAAGCACAGACGAGCAGGAAGCACAGATGAGCAGGAAGCACAGATGAGCAGGACACACAGACGAGAAGCACGCACAGACAAGAAGCACACATAGGTGAGCAGGACGCACAGGCGAGCAGGAAGCACAGATGAGCAGGACGCACAGACGAGCAGGACGCACAGACAAGAAGCACGTACATATAAGCAGGACACACAGACGAGCAGGACGCACAGAAGAGCAGGAAGCACAGACGAGCTGGACGCACAGACGAGCTGGACGCACAGACGAGCAGGACACACTGGTGAGCAGGAAGCACAGACGAGCTGGATGAACAGACGAGCAGGACGCACAGACAAGAAGCATGTACATATAAGCAGGACGCACAGAAAAGCAGTAAGCACAGACGAGCTGGACGCACAGACGAGCTGGACGCACAGGCGAGCTGGACGCACAGGCAAGCAGGAAGCACAGGCGAGCAGGAAGTACAGGTGAGCAGGAAGCACAAACGAGTAGGAAGCACAGAAGAGCAGGAAGCACAGATGAGCAGGATGCACAGACGAGAAGCACACACAGACGAGAAGCACACATAGGTGAGCAGGAAGCACAGATGAGCAGGACACACAGAGGAGAAGCACGCACAGACGAGAAGCACACATAGGTGAGCAGGACGCACAGGCGAGCAGGATGCACAGACGAGAAGCACGTACATATAAGCAGGATGTACAGATGAGCAGGACGCACAGATGAGCTGGACGCACAGATGAGCAGGACACAGACGAGAAGCACGTACAGACGAGCAGGATGTACAAACGAGTAGGACACAAAGATGAAAAGCATGCACAGGCGAGCAGGAAGCACAGGCGAGAAAGAAGAACAGACGAGCAGGACGCACAGACGAGCAGGATGCACGGACGAGTAGGACGCACAGACGAGCAGGAAGCACAGTTGAGCAGGAAGCACAGATGAGCAGGTAACACAGACGAGAAGAACGCACAGATGAGCAGGATGCACAGACGAGAAGCACGTACAGACGAGCAGGACGCACAAACGAGCAGGACACATAGATGAAAAGCATGCACATATAAGCAGGAAGCACAGACGAGCAGGACGCACAGACAAGCAGGACGCACAAACAAGAAGCACGTACATATAAGCAGGATGCACAGACGAGCAGGACGCACAGAAGAGCAGGAAGCACAGACGAGCTGGACGCACAGGCGAGCTGGACGCACAGACGAGCAGGACGCACAGGCGAGCAGGAAGCACAGACGAGCTGGATGCACAGACGAGCAGGATTCACAGACAAGAAGCATGTATATATAAGCAGGACGCACAGACGAGCTGGACGCACAGAAGAGCAGGAAGCACAGGCGAGCAGGAAGCACAAACGAGCAGGACGCACAGAAGAGCAGGACGCACAGAAGAGCAGGAAGCACAGATGAGCAGGACGCACAGACGAGAAGCACACACAGACAAGAAGCACACATAAGTGAGCAGGAAGCACAGACGAGCAGGAAGCACAGATGAGCAGGAAGTGTGTAGCCCAGCTGCGCTTGGTGCCACATGTTACCCTGGAGGATGCATGAAAGGTAATTCACAATCACTCGATATTCATTCACACTTCACATTTTCCTGGTGCCACCAGAGGGAGCCCTTTAGAATACGCAGGTATATAAGGGTGTGGAGAGATAGAGCAGGGAGATGAAGGCAGTCTAGCTGAACGTTAGCTAGTCGTTGGTTGTACCTCAGACGAGCAGAGAGGAAAGTTACCTCAGAACGTGCGGACTGATAGTTCCCTATGGAAGTGGAAAGTGACTCTCGAAGTGAGCATAGATCAGTCTGACGGAAGGTCCTGATAGCTACTTCGGACAGAGCCTAAGAAGGAAGTGAAGGAAAGGGAACTGCAGTATTTGTAAGACCGAGTCAACTGAGGTATTGTTAGAGAGCGAGCGTGCCGACGCTTGGAGAGCGGTGAAGAGAAGGAAGCTGACACCTACTGCTGCTTGTGCTTATGTTAAAGGTGTGAGTAGGACGACAGGCAAGTGGAAAAGGGAAAGAGAGAGTGACTGAGGATGAATAGCAATGATGGCTTACCTCCACTCTGCACTACCGGACACCGGGTCCGAGCTTGCTAGAACCTTCACGGCTAGTGGGAAAAACCGGAGACCCTGCTGGACTTCAGGTCACAGAGGGGCCCAACAGTGCTGATACGTAACCGGGGTCAGGAAGAACAGGAGTCTGGTCATCGCAACCATTGGAGACTTAGTTCTGTCCAAAAGAAGGCTCCACCACAAGATCAGCCGGGCGTAGCAAAGAGAACGGAGTTAAACTTTGTTTCATGCAAGTTAGAAACTCACACACATATAGACGTAAGGAGGCCTTACACCTACTCAGTGATTACTGGACGTGCATCCTCCACCCTGACGGCCTCCCGGGACGTGCCTGCAACTTCATCACCAGTAAAGGTACAGAAAGAGACTGTCTTGTGTGTGTCTGCATTATTGCTCCTGCACCCCTGCACCGCCATATACTCTGAGGGATCAGTCTCGCCTGTGGGAGACTTAACACCTTGCTGCCCCAAACCCTCAGAGGATCTACAGTGCAGCGCTGGTCACCCTGATCAGGAACCACAGGTGACGTCACGAACATTTCTATCATCCCCTGTAAATATCCCCCTTTAGTGAGCGCCCAGGGCAACGGACCGAGCTGCGCTACCCGTGACATCCCCCAGTAAAGTGAACGGGCTTGGTGCCGAGTACCCCAAAGCCCTGGTTGTGCGACTCAGAAGCACAGATGAGCAGGACACACAGACGAGAAGCACGCACAGATGAGAAGCACACATAGGTGAGCAGGACGCACAGGCGAGCAGGAAGCACAGATGAGCAGGACGCACAGACGAGCAGGACGCACAGACAAGAAGCACGTACATATCCAGGAAGCACAGGCACCCAGGAAGCACAGGCGACCAGGAAGCACAGGCAAGAAGCACAGACGAGCAGGACGCACGGACGAGCAGGACGCACGGACGAGTAGGACGCACAGACGAGCAGGAAGCACAGTTGAGCAGGAAGTGTGTAGCCCTGGTGGTAGGCACACGCAGTACCCTGGAGAGTGTATGGCGAGACAGCGGCTTAATGCTCAATATGCATTCACTCTACACACACTAGACACACCCTTAGGGTAGTGGAGTATACTCTAGGGAGTGGTCAAGAAGGTATGTGTAGGAGTGATTTTAGTCAGTCAGTCTAGTTCCTGTCTTCGGGCAGTAAGGACGTGGAGAGTCTGCGTCTGGACTACAGTGAGAGAGTCTGTATCTAGAGGGAGGAAGGAGTCTAGATTGCTATCTCATCAGCTTGGAAAGTGGAGTCTGGTATAGGTGTTGGAATACACCTTAGTCTGGTCAGAGCTGTGTCATCTCCTCAGCATACATTGAAGGAAGGAACAAGTTGTAACCCAGAAAGTCTTCAGCATTCCTGTCTAGAGGACGGTATCAGGTACAGTGACGTGCTCCTGCCTGTGATAACTGAGCATCTGTGGCTAACTTGATTGGAAGGAAAAGGAAAGAAGTGACTGCTCGACCCTTGGCTAGTAAGAGTGCTTATGTTACCAGCGTGGACAAGGCGAAAGGCAAGTGGATTTATAAGATTTGTGCTTAACGGATTGCAGAAGTCCAGCACGTTGTAACCGGTCACTGGGGACCGAAGAGTCACTGTTGTTTCAGGCACAGAGACAGAAAAACCAGGAATCTACCGGACCCTAGGTCGCGGCAGACAAGCCCCTTATAGTCAGTACGTAGCTGGGGTCAGGGGAGTGAAGACTTTGGAGTTCTGCAGGACCACGTAAGGATTCAGCTCCTTCACAGGAAGGCCCCTAACACTAAGCTGACTGGGCAGGTACAGCAAGCATTGCTGAAGATTAGAGGGAACTACGCTTCATGCTAGTTGCACTCGCCATATTGGAGATAAAGGAGGCCCCTAACTTGTCCAGCCGCTGCCTCAAAATACACTCTCCGTGGATCAGCCTCCCTGGGACCTGCCTTATCATCTTGCAAGTAAAGGTATGGAAAGACGCTGACCGTGTGAGACTGTGTTCTTTAACCGCACTCGACTTCACTACTCACATAGACTTTGAGGGAAGAGTCCCACCTGTAGGGGACCCGACATCTAGCTGCCTCACCATCCCCTCAGAGATCTACAGCAGCGCTGGTACTAATTACCAGAACACTACAGGTGGCGTCACGAACTGTACATAATCAATCCCTGTAAATATTCCCCAACATACGCCAGACCGCCCGGGCCACAGACCGAGCCACAGCTACCTGTGACAAGAATCCCCATAGACTTCCATGGGCTCGGCTCTGAGTACCCCATTGCCCTGGTAACCCACAATTGTGGTGGCGGGTCGACACAACAAAACTTGGCGTCACGAACAGGATACGAAACTCGCGAAGTTGCGAGCCCTGCGTGCCTAAGGACTTGTTTTTGTAAAAAGGACTGTTTGCACTTTTGGCGCCAAAATCGCCATTTTTGTCGCCATATTCGCGCCCTCAGGCGCTGGAGAAGAAGGTGGGCGTACCTTCGTGGGCGTCTACCCCCCTGTGGCGCGAAGAAAATGCCTGCCCTCTCAAAGTGCTACTACAACATGCGGTCCTGCCCTACAGCAAAGGAGGTCCGCCTCCTCTTCACCTTCCCTGCGAGGAGGAGGAGACGCAAACCCCACCTCCACGGAAGAGACCGGATGTCTCTACAGAAAGAAGAAAGAATCTTCTGGAACATGATGGAGGCAGGACGTGCGCAGCCGAGTGGGGCAGCGGAGGAAGGCAGGCCCCGGGCCCCCGCCAAGCTGCCATCGGCATCGGACACTTATGCCATCCTGCACCTGCAACAGGCGTTGTTGGAGCTTCAGGAGGAGAACGCACGCCTAAAGATGTTCCAACCTGGCCTGGAGGAGATAGAGAGACGCCGCTGTAACCTGCTGAAGTGGCAATTGACAAACACGGCGTCCCCTCCCCTCAACGAACCCCCACGATTCCAAAAACCGAAAAGTCTGCTGCCCAAGGCGAAGGAGCAACCGGAGGCTGCCCCCGAAAGTACCGTTCCCGATCCCACTGGTGAAGCGGTGGATGCGGAGGAGGTTGAGGAGGTACAGCCAATCCCGGAACGCCCGCCCGGCCAAGAGGCCGCAGCAGATGATCGGTCCCCGGCAGGGACACCGGAGGGGTCCTGTCCGTCACTACCAGATGTGGACTGGGACGAAATGGCGCGCCTGGATGACGTCGCCTACACCGCCCAGTGGGAGCAAGAATGGCGGAGTCGTGAGAAAAAGAGGCGCCAGCAGGAAGAAGAGCAGAAAATCCAGAAGAACCGCCAGCGACAGTATGCCGAGCTGATTGCTGACAAGGAGACTGTCCGTCGCGACAAAGGTACCTTACGGGAACCGCGGCGGCGGGGGTGTGTGGCTGAGTTCCAGCTCCGGAAGGGCTGGGGCTTTATCCGTGAACCGGGCCTCTACCCAGCGGTCTTCGTTAGCAGGCGTGACGTGGAATCTCACCTGCCACAAGGCCATCCCGGGAGGGACTTAGTAAACGGCGACATAGTCACCTATACGCGGCATTGGGGAATGAAGGGGTGGTATGCCCTGAACGTCGCCATCGTCCGCGACCCCGTCCCAGACGCCGGTATCGTCACCATTACCGCAGCGTCCCCGTTTCCAGCTCAAGAAGCATCCGGCCGTGCCCCAGCATCGCCCCCTTTAAAGTCATCGCAACTAGCGACCCAAAGTGCATCACGAATTAAAGTCACCTCTTCATCGCCATATGCGACCCAGTCTAGATCGCAATCCCTAACGCGGTCTATATCATTAACAGTAATTGAGACGCAATCGGTGTCATGTGGAGAGACTGAACCAGTTGCGCCCCTGGAGGTTCGCACCAGAACTGTCGCAACCCAGACCCTGATCGCAGCACATGATTTGCTGGTCTTGGGATCAAGGGCTCATTGCATCGTTCCAGCCCCCGGCGTGGAAAATGTAGTGGAAAAAGTATTTGCAGAAAATGAATAAATAAGTAAAGAGTTGGTGAGATCCCTATCGGATCTACCACAAGTAGAAAGCAGAAAGTTTAACATGTTTTTGAAAAAGTTTTGCACAGGTTATATATAATGAATATATATTTCTAGTTATAGAATGCCCGGCTGGGTAATTGGTAAATGATAGATGATAATTGATAATTGATATATGATAAACCGTTGCACTTTGATAATGTGATTTATTATGTCTTTCTTTACAAATGGACTTTTGAGGTTAAGGACTATGCTAACCCGGAACTTTCTTGTACATAGTTGCGCTTCGGCGCCCTATCTTGGTTTTACAAAAACCATCCATAACTACCTCTGAAAAACAAAACCCGTATGGTGTGGCACTGAGTGAGGTCTGCAATTGGACGTCCTGCAGCCCACCCAGGACCCACGTTGAAGGTTTGGTGCGGGTCCTTCACAAGTATATTGTAAATTTATTTATTGAATGACATTTGATACTATTTGTATTTTTGTATTAAAGTTTGTAACGTTCAAGGTGATCTCACCTCCCGGATGGGAAGATGTTATTGTTATTGTATAAATAAAATGTCTTTTGTATTTCACAGCCCGGAGTGCTGTCGTTTACCATGGGGGAATGTGTAGCCCTGGTGGTAGGCACACGCAGTACCCTGGAGAGTGTATGGCGAGACAGCGGCTTAATGCTCAATATGCATTCACTCTACACACACTAGACACACCCTTAGGGTAGTGGAGTATACTCTAGGGAGTGGTCAAGAAGGTATGTGTAGGAGTGATTTTAGTCAGTCAGTCTAGTTCCTGTCTTCGGGCAGTAAGGACGTGGAGAGTCTGCGTCTGGACTACAGTGAGAGAGTCTGTATCTAGAGGGAGGAAGGAGTCTAGATTGCTATCTCATCAGCTTGGAAAGTGGAGTCTGGTATAGGTGTTGGAATACACCTTAGTCTGGTCAGAGCTGTGTCATCTCCTCAGCATACATTGAAGGAAGGAACAAGTTGTAACCCAGAAAGTCTTCAGCATTCCTGTCTAGAGGACGGTATCAGGTACAGTGACGTGCTCCTGCCTGTGATAACTGAGCATCTGTGGCTAACTTGATTGGAAGGAAAAGGAAAGAAGTGACTGCTCGACCCTTGGCTAGTAAGAGTGCTTATGTTACCAGCGTGGACAAGGCGAAAGGCAAGTGGATTTATAAGATTTGTGCTTAACGGATTGCAGAAGTCCAGCACGTTGTAACCGGTCACTGGGGACCGAAGAGTCACTGTTGTTTCAGGCACAGAGACAGAAAAACCAGGAATCTACCGGACCCTAGGTCGCGGCAGACAAGCCCCTTATAGTCAGTACGTAGCTGGGGTCAGGGGGAGTGAAGACTTTGGAGTTCTGCAGGACCACGTAAGGATTCAGCTCCTTCACAGGAAGGCCCCTAACACTAAGCTGACTGGGCAGGTACAGCAAGCATTGCTGAAGATTAGAGGGAACTACGCTTCATGCTAGTTGCACTCGCCATATTGGAGATAAAGGAGGCCCCTAACTTGTCCAGCCGCTGCCTCAAAATACACTCTCCGTGGATCAGCCTCCCTGGGACCTGCCTTATCATCTTGCAAGTAAAGGTATGGAAAGACGCTGACCGTGTGAGACTGTGTTCTTTAACCGCACTCGACTTCACTACTCACATAGACTTTGAGGGACCAGTCCCACCTGTAGGGGACCCGACATCTAGCTGCCTCACCATCCCCTCAGAGATCTACAGCAGCGCTGGTACTAATTACCAGAACACTACAGGTGGCGTCACGAACTGTACATAATCAATCCCCTGTAAATATTCCCCCAACATACGCCAGACCGCCCGGGCCACAGACCGAGCCACAGCTACCTGTGACAAGAATCCCATAGACTTCCATGGGCTCGGCTCTGAGTACCCCATTGCCCTGGTAACCCACAATTGTGGTGGCGGGTCGACACAGAAGCACAGATGAGCAGGAAACACAGACGAGAAGCACGCACAGACGAGAAGAATGCACAGATGAGCAGGATGCACAGACGAGAAACACGTACAGACGAGCAGGACGCACAAACGAGCAGGACACAAAGAAGAAAAGCATGCACAGACGATCAGGAAGCACAGACGAGCAGGAAGCACAGACGAGTAGAGTGCACAGATGAACAGGAAGCACAGAAGAGCAGGAAGCACAGATGAGCAGGAAGCACAGACAAGAAGCACATACAGATGAGCAGGAAGCACAGACGAGCAGGATGCACGGACGAGTAGGAAGCACAGACGAGAAGCACGCACAGATGAGTAGAAAGCACAGACCTGAAGCATGCACAGATAAGCAGGACGCATAGACAAGAAGCACGAACAGACGAGCAGGACGTACAGACGAGCAGGACGCACAGACGAGAAGGACGCACAGACGAGAAGGATGCACAGACGAGAAGGATGCACAGACTAGAAGTACGCACAGACAAGCAGGACGCACAGACGAGAAGCACTTACAGACGAGCAGGATGCACAGACAAGCAGGACACCCAGATGACTTCACACCAGTCCGGGGTTATCAAAAACCGCAGGAGACCCCGGAAGATAAGAGATTCACAGCATCCCATCCAGCCACCAGGTACCACTGAGCTGCACACTGGCCCAGAGATCCGGGAATCCATCCACTCATCTCTAGTCCTGACTATCCCGGATACAGCAAACAGTCCCCGGATACAGCGGAGAGACCCCGGATACAGCAAATGTGTAGCCCTGGTGGTAGGCACACGCAGTACCCTGGGGAGTGTATGGCGAGACGGCGGCTTAAAGCTCAATATGCATTCATTCTACACACACTAGACACCCCCTTGGGGTAGTGAAGTATACTCTAGGGAGTGGTCAAGAAGGTATGTGTAGGC
Source organism: Oophaga sylvatica (assembly GCA_033576555.1). Classification (NCBI taxonomy): domain Eukaryota; kingdom Metazoa; phylum Chordata; class Amphibia; order Anura; family Dendrobatidae; genus Oophaga; species Oophaga sylvatica. The sequence goes on along the minus strand of JARQOD010002734.1, from coordinate 45,087 downwards.
GTGATTTTAGTCGGAGAGTCTAGTTCCTGTCTTCGGGCAGTAAGGACGTGGAGAGTCTGCGTCTGGACTATAGTGAGAGAGTCTGCATCTGGAGGGAGGAAGGAGTCTAGATTGCTATCTCATCAGCTTGGAAAGTGGAGTCTGGTATAGGTGTTGGAATACACCTTAGTCTGGTCAGAGCTGTGTCATCTCCTCAGCATACATTGAAGGAAAGAACAAGTTGTAACCCAGAAAGTCTTCAGCATTCCTGTCTAAAGGACAGTATCAGGTACAGAGACGTGCTCCTGCCTGTGATAACTGAGCATCTGTGGTTAGCTTGATTGGAAGGAAAAAGATTGGAAGTGACTGCTCGACCCCTGGCTAGTAAGAGTGTTTATGTTACCAGCGTGGACAAGGCGAAAGGCAAGTGGATTAGAGAATTGGCGCTTCAGGATTGCAGAAGTCCAGCGCCTTGTTACCGGTCACTGGGGACCGAAGAGTCACTGTTGCTTCAGGCACAGTGACAGGACAACCAGGAATCTACCGGACCCTAGGTCGCGGCAGACAAGCCCCTTATAGTCGGTACGTAACTGGGGTCAGGGGGAGTGAACACTTTGGAGTTCTGCAGGACAAACATAAGTATTCAGCTCCTTCACAGGAAGATCCCTAACACTAAGCTGACTGGGCAGGAACAGCTAAGATTTGCTGGAATCATAGAGGGAACTACGCTTCAGGCTGGTTGTACTCGTTTATTGGAGTTAAAGGAGGCCCCTAACTTGTCCAGCTGCCGTCTCAAGATACACTCTCCTTGGATCAGCCTCCCTGGGACCTGCCTTATCATTCTGCAAGTAAAGGTATGGAAAGACGCTGACTGTGTGAGACTGTGTTATTTACCGGCACCCGACTTCACCATATTAACAGACTTTGAGGGAAGAGTCCCACCTGTAGGGGACCCGTCATCTAGCTGCCTCACCATCCCCTCAGAGATCTACAGCAGCGCTGGTACTAATTACCAGAATACTACAGGTGGCGTCACGAACTGTATATAGTTATCCCCTGTAAATATTCCCAACAACAACATACGCCAGACCGCCCGGGCCACAGACCGAGCCACAGCTACCTGTGACAAAACCCCCATAGACTTCCATGGGCTCGGCTCTGAGTACCCCATTGCCCTGGTAATCCACAATTGTGGTGGCGGGTCGACACAAACTTGGCGTCACGAACAGGATACCAAACTCGCGAAATTGCGAGCCCTGCGTGCCTAAGAACTTGTTTTTGTGAAAAGGACTGTTTGCACTTTTGGCGCCAAAATCGCCATTTTTGTCGCCATATTCGCGCCCTCAGGCGCTGGAGAAGAAGGTGGGCGTACCTTCGTGGGCGTCTACCCCCTGTGGCGCGAAGAAAATGCCTGCCCTCTCAAAGTGCTACTATAACATGCGGTCCTGCCCTACAGCAAAGGAGGTCCGCCTCCTCTTCACCTTCCCTGCGAGGAGGAGGAGACGCAAACCCAGCCTCCACGGAAGAGACCGGATGTCTCCACAGAAAGAAGAGAGAATCTTCTGGAGCGTGATGGAGGCAGGATGTGTGGAGCCGAGCGGGGCAGCGGAGGAAGGCAGGCCCCGTGCCCCCGCCAAGCTGCCATCGGCATCCGAGGCCTATGCGATCCTGCACCTGCAACAGGCGTTGTTAGAGGTTCGGGAGGAGAACTCACGCCTAAAGAAGTTGTTCCAACCTGGACTAGAGGAGATTGAGAGGCGCCGCTGTAATCTGCTGAAGTGGCAAATGACGAACACGGCGTCCTCTCCCCTCAACGAACCCCCACGATTCAAAGTACCGAAAAGTCTGCTGCCCAAGGCGAAGGAGCAACCGGAGGCTGCCCCCGAAAGTACCGTTCCCGATCCCACTGGTGAAGCGGTGGATGCGGAGGAGGTTGAGGAGGTACAGCCAATCCCGGAACGCCCGCCCGGCCAAGAGGCCGCAGCAGATTATCGGTCCCCGGCAGGGACACCGGAGGGGTCCTGTCCGTCACTACCAGATGTGGACTGGGACGAGATGGCGCGCCTGGATGACGTCGCCTACACCGCCCAGTGGGAGCAAGAATGGCAGAGTCGTGAGGAGACGAAGAGGCGCCAGCAGGAGGAAGCGCGGGAAATCAAGAAGAACCGCCAGCGACAGTTTGCTGAGCTGATTGCCGACAAGGAGACTGTCCGTCGCGACAAAGGTACCTTACGGGAACCGCGGCGGCAGGGGTGTGTGACTGAGTTCCAGCTCCGGAAGGGCTGGGGCTTTATCCGTGAACCGGGCCTCTACCCAGCGGTCTTCGTCAGCAGGCGTGACGTGGAATCTCACCTGCCACAAGGCCATTCCGGGAGGGACTTAGTAAACGGCGACATAGTCACCTATACGCGGCATTGGGGAATGAAGGGGTGGTATGCCCTGAACGTCGCCATCGTCCGCGACCCCGTCCCAGACGCCGGTACCGTCACCATTACCGCAGCGTCCCCGTACTCAGCTTCAGCAGCATCCGGCCGTGCCCCAGCATCGCCCCCTTCAAAGTCATCGCAACATGCGACCCAAGGTCTATCGCAAGTAAAAGCCACTTCCATATCGCCAAATGCGACCCAGTCTAGATCGCAAACCCTGACGCGGTCTATATCATTGACTGTAATGGAGACGCAATCGGTGTCATGCGAAGAAAGTGTACCCGTTGCGCCCCTGGAGGTTCAAACCAGAACTGTCGCAACCCAGACCCTGATCGCAGCACATGATTTGCTGGTCCTGGGATCAAGGGCCCATTGCGTTGTTCCAGCCCCCGGGGTGGAAGATGTGGTGGAAAATGTCTTAGTAGCTGATGAATAAGTGGTAAAGAGTTGGTGAGATCCATATCGGGTCTACCATCAGTACTATAGCAGAAAGTTTAAAATGTTTTTGAAAAAGTATTGCACAAGTTATATATAATGAATATATATTCCTAATTATAGAATGCCCGGCTGGGTAATTGATAATTGATAATTGGTAATTGGTAATTGATAATTAATATATGATAAACGGTTGCACTTTTACAATGTGATTTATTATGTCTTCTTTTATAAATGGACTTTTTGAGGTAAAGGACTATGCTTACCCAGAACTCTTTTGTACATAGTTGCGCTTTAGCGCCCTATCTTGGTTTTACATAAACCATCCATATCTACCTCTGAAAAACAAAACCCGTGTGGTGTGGCACTGAGTGAGGTCTGCACTTGGATGTCCTGCAGCCCACCCAGGACCCACGTTGAAGGTTTGGTGCGGGTCCTTCACAAGTATCTTGTATATCTATTTATTGAAAATGCTATTTGATACTATTTGTATTAAAGTTTGTAACGTTCGAAGTATTCTTACCTCCCGGATGGGAAGATGTTATTGTTATTGTTATTGCATAAACAAAATTTTTCTGTCTTTTGTATTTCACAGCCCGGGAGTGCTGTCGTTTACCATGGGGGAATGTGTAGCCCTGGTGGTAGGCACACGCAGTACCCTGGGGAGTGTATGGCGAGACGGCGGCTTAAAGCTCAATATGCATTCATTCTACACACACTAGACACCCCCTTGGGGTAGTGAAGTATACTCTAGGGAGTGGTCAAGAAGGTATGTGTAGGCGTGATTTTAGTCAGAGAGTCTAGTTCCTGTCTTCGGGCAGTAAGGACGTGGAGAGTCTGCGTCTGGACTATAGTGAGAGAGTCTGCATCTGGAGGGAGGAAGGAGTCTAGATTGCTATCTCATCAGCTTGGAAAGTGGAGTCTGGTATAGGTGTTGGAATACACCTTAGTCTGGTCAGAGCTGTGTCATCTCCTCAGCATACATTGAAGGAAAGAACAAGTTGTAACCAGAAAGTCTTCAGCATTCCTGTCTAAAGGACAGTATCAGGTACAGAGACGTGCTCCTGCCTGTGATAACTGAGCATCTGTGGTTAGCTTGATTGGAAGGAAAAAGATTGGAAGTGACTGCTCGACCCCTGGCTAGTAAGAGTGTTTATGTTACCAGCGTGGACAAGGCGAAAGGCAAGTGGATTAGAGAATTGGCGCTTCAGGATTGCAGAAGTCCAGCGCCTTGTTACCGGTCACTGGGGACCGAAGAGTCACTGTTGCTTCAGGCACAGTGACAGGACAACCAGGAATCTACCGGACCCTAGGTCGCGGCAGACAAGCCCCTTATAGTCGGTACGTAACTGGGGTCAGGGGGAGTGAACACTTTGGAGTTCTGCAGGACAAACATAAGTATTCAGCTCCTTCACAGGAAGATCCCTAACACTAAGCTGACTGGGCAGGAACAGCTAAGATTTGCTGGAATCATAGAGGGAACTACGCTTCAGGCTGGTTGTACTCGTTTATTGGAGTTAAAGGAGGCCCCTAACTTGTCCAGCTGCCGTCTCAAGATACACTCTCCTTGGATCAGCCTCCCTGGGACCTGCCTTATCATTCTGCAAGTAAAGGTATGGAAAGACGCTGACTGTGTGAGACTGTGTTATTTACCGGCACCCGACTTCACCATATTAACAGACTTTGAGGGAAGAGTCCCACCTGTAGGGGACCCGTCATCTAGCTGCCTCACCATCCCCTCAGAGATCTACAGCAGCGCTGGTACTAATTACCAGAATACTACAGGTGGCGTCACGAACTGTATATAGTTATCCCCTGTAAATATTCCCAACAACAACATACGCCAGACCGCCCGGGCCACAGACCGAGCCACAGCTACCTGTGACAAAACCCCCATAGACTTCCATGGGCTCGGCTCTGAGTACCCCATTGCCCTGGTAATCCACAATTGTGGTGGCGGGTCGACACACAAACAGTCCCCGGATACAGCAGACGGCTCCCAGATACAGCGGACAGTCCCAGGATACAGCGGACAGTCCCCGGATACAGCGGACAGCCCACGGATACAGCGGACAGTCCCCGAATACAGCGGACAGTCCCCGGATACAGCGGAGAGACACCGGATACAGCAAACAGTCCCCGGATACAGCAGACGGCTCCCAGATACAGCGGACAGTCCCCGGATACAGCGGACAGTCCCTGGATACAGCGGACAGTCCCAGGATACAGGGGACAGTCCCCAGATGCAGCAGACGGCTCCCAGATACAGCGGACAGTCCCTGGATACAGCGGACAGTCCCAGGATACAGCGGACAGTCCCCAGATGCAGCAGACGGCTCCCAGATACAGCGGACAGTCCCCGGATACAGCGGACAGTCCCCGGATACAGCGGACAGCCCACGGATACAGCGGACAGTCCCCGGATACAGCGGACAGTCCCCGGATACAGCAGACGGCTCCCAGATACAGCGGACAGTCCCCGGATACAGCGGAGAGACCCCGGATACAGCAAACAGTCCCCGGATACAGCAGACGGCTCCCAGATACAGCGGACAGTCCCAGGATACAGCGGACAGTCCCCGGATACAGCGGAGAGACCCCGGATACAGCAAACAGTCCCCGGATACAGCAGACGGCTCCCAGATACAGCGGACAGTCCCAGGATACAGCGGACAGTCCCCGGATACAGCGGACAGCCCACGGATACAGCGGACAGTCCCCGAATACAGCGGACAGTCCCCGGATACAGCGGAGAGACACCGGATACAGCAAACAGTCCCCGGATACAGCAGACGGCTCCCAGATACAGCGGACAGTCCCCGGATACAGCGGACAGTCCCTGGATACAGCGGACAGTCCCAGGATACAGCGGACAGTCCCAGGATACAGCGGACAGTCCCCGGATACAGCAGACGGCTCCCAGATACAGCGGACAGTCCCCGGATACAGCGGACAGTCCCAGGATACAGGGGACAGTCCCCAGATGCAGCAGACGGCTCCCAGATACAGCGGACAGTCCCTGGATACAGCGGACAGTCCCAGGATACAGCGGACAGTCCCCAGATGCAGCAGACGGCTCCCAGATACAGCGGACAGTCCCCGGATACAGCGGACAGTCCCCGGATACAGCGGACAGCCCACGGATACAGCGGACAGTCCCCGGATACAGCGGACAGTCCCGGATACAGCAGATGGCTCCCAGATACAGCGGACAGTCCCCGGATACAGCGGACAGTCCCCGGATACAGCGGACAGCCCACGGATACAGCGGACAGTCCCCGGATACAGCGGACAGTCCCCAGATGCAGCAGACGGCTCCCAGATACAGCGGACAGTCCCTGGATACAGCGGACAGTCCCAGGATACAGCGGACAGTCCCCAGATGCAGCAGACGGCTCCCAGATACAGCGGACAGTCCCCGGATACAGCGGACAGTCCCCGGATACAGCGGACAGTCCCCGGATACAGCGGACAGTCCCCGGATACAGCGGACAGCCCACGGATACAGCGGACAGTCCCCGGATACCGCGGACAGTCCCTGGATACAGCAGACAGTCCCAGGATACAGCGGACAGTCCCCGGATACAGCGGACAGTCCCCGGATACAGCAGACGGCTCCCAGATACAGCGGACAGTCCCCGGATACAGCGGACAGCCCACGGATACAGTGGACAGTCCCCGGAGGCAGCAGACGGCTCCCAGATACAGCGGACAGTCCCTGGATACAGCAGACAGTCCCAGGATACAGCGGACAGTCCCCAGATGCAGCATACGTCTCCCAGATACAGCGGACAGTCCCCGGATACAGCGGACAGTCCCCGGATACAGCAGACGGCCCACGGATACAGCGGACAGTCCCCGGATACAGCAGACGGCTCCCAGATACAGCGGACAGTCCCCGGATACAGCGGACAGTCCCGGATACAGCGGACAGCCCACGGATACAGCGGACAGTCCCCGGAGGCAGCAGACGGCTCCCAGATACAGCGAACAGTCCCCGGATACAGCGGACAGCCCCGGATACAGCTCGTCCAGGGCCTAGGAGCTAACAGTCATCCTACAGGTGGAGGAATACAGGGCAGCATCAACATGGTGACAGCTAATTACATGGGATCGACTCCAAATGTCCGGGGTAAAATGGACAGGGGACTCCTGAAGCGAGTTAGGCTGGCCAGACAGAGCGCTGCGGTACCGAAGGCAACGGTACGACCCTACGATATTCCTGAAGGAGTGAGGGACAGCACAGGGAAAGGAAATGCTATCTTTTGTGAAGGATCTTGTGCTGTACCTGTGACTGATCTGGACGAGCTGTGTAAAGAACTGAGTAAAGCTGATTTATTGAAAATGGATCTGGACTCTGCCCGTCATTGTGTGAAAGGGAAGGAGCCCTGGCAGATCAGAGGGGACCCTGAAGGACAGGAGAGCGGACTAAAAGGTACACTACAACCGAGACAATGTATTTATGTGGCGGGCGGCCAGGGTGCGACAAAGCAGCCATTGAGAGCCACGACTACTGCCCTGGCCCCCGTTACACAGGGATCCAGTCCCGGATACTGAACAAGTGCAAATCAAATACTAAACCTAGCAGAGGAGTATGCGCGGGGGCGCTGCTTGTGTCCAGCCTGTGCTGCAGAGCATTGCACCGCTCTATCGTGGTGACTTGGGGGTCAGTTGTTTTCGGCACTGTTGCACCTGACAACCTCTCATTCTTCCGCTCTCAGCAGATGTTTCCTGTCTGACAACTCTTCCTAAATTTCCCCCTTTGTGAAACTGCAGGAAACTCCTCACTGATCTGATCCGAAACTGGGGGCGACATCTGAATCACAGACCCCACTGCAAATGTGGAGGCAACAGGTGACACCTGTGCAGGAAGCAACCAGGAGCCGGCGGGGGCCACCGTGTGTGACCCCCGGACATTGTGAAAATGTAAGACGGAGCCGTGTGCTATAGGGGGCGCTGCAACCAAATCAGTCGTATAGAGGAACAAGAGGATGGGGTCATTCAGTCTTCTGTTACATCGCTCCAGTCACCTCCAGAGCTGCACTCACTATTCTGCTGTTACATCGCTCCAGTCACCTCCAGAGCTGCACTCACTATTCTGCTGTTACATCGCTCCAGTCACCTCCAGAGCCGCACTCACTATTCTGCTGTTACATCGCTCCAGTCACCTCCAGAGCCGCACTCACTATTCTGCTGTTACATCGCTCCAGTCACCTCCAGAGCCGCACTCACTATTCTGCTGTTACATCGCTCCAGTCACCTCCAGAGCTGCACTCACTATTCTGCTGTTACATCGCTCCAGTCACCTCCAGAGCCGCACTCACTATTCTGCTGTTACATCGCTCCAGTCACCTCCAGAGCTGCACTCACTATTCTGCTGTTACATCGCTCCAGTCACCTCCAGAGCCGCACTCACTATTCTGCTGTTACATCGCTACAGTCACCTCCAGAGCCGCACTCACTATTCTGCTGTTACATCGCTCCAGTCACCTCCAGAGCCGCACTCACTATTCTGCTGTTACATCGCTCCAGTCACCTCCAGAGCCGCACTCACTATTCTGCTGTTACATCGCTACAGTCACCTCCAGAGCTGCACTCACTATTCTACTGTTACATCGCTCCAGTCACCTCCAGAGCCGCACTCACTATTCTGCTGTTACATCGCTACAGTCACCTCCAGAGCTGCACTCACTATTCTACTGTTACATCGCTACAGTCACCTCCAGAGCTGCACTCACTATTCTGCTGTTACATCGCTCCAGTCACCTCCAGAGCTGCACTCACTATTCTACTGTTACATCGCTCCAGTCACCTCCAGAGCCGCACTCACTATTCTGCTGTTACATCGCTCCAGTCACCTCCAGAGCCGCACTCACTATTCTGCTGTTACATCGCTCCAGTCACCTCCAGAGCTGCACTCACTATTCTACTGTTACATCGCTCCAGTCACCTCCAGAGCCGCACTCACTATTCTGCTGTTACATCGCTCCAGTCACCTCCAGAGCCGCACTCACTATTCTGCTGTTACATCGCTCCAGTCACCTCCAGAGCCGCACTCACTATTCTGCTGTTACATCGCTCCAGTCACCTCCAGAGCTGCACTCACTATTCTGCTGTTACATCGCTCCAGTCACCTCCAGAGCCGCACTCACTATTCTGCTGTTACATCGCTCCAGTCACTTCCAGAGCTGCACTCACTATTCTGCTGTTACATCGCTCCAGTCACCTCCAGAGCTGCACTCACTATTCTGCTGTTACATCGCTCCAGTCACCTCCAGAGCCGCACTCACTATTCTGCTGTTACATCGCTCCAGTCACCTCCAGAGCCGCACTCACTATTCTGCTGTTACATCGCTCCAGTCACCTCCAGAGCTGCACTCACTATTCTGCTGTTACATCGCTCCAGTCACCTCCAGAGCCGCACTCACTATTCTGCTGTTACATCGCTCCAGTCACCTCCAGAGCCGCACTCACTATTCTGCTGTTACATCGCTCCAGTCACCTCCAGAGCTGCACTCACTATTCTGCTGTTACATCGCTCCAGTCACCTCCAGAGCCGCACTCACTATTCTGCTGTTACATCGCTCCAGTCACCTCCAGAGCCGCACTCACTATTCTGCTGTTACATCGCTCCAGTCACCTCCAGAGCTGCACTCACTATTCTGCTGTTACATCGCTCCAGTCACCTCCAGAGCCGCACTCACTATTCTGCTGTTACATCGCTCCAGTCACCTCCAGAGCCGCACTCACTATTCTGCTGTTACATCGCTCCAGTCACCTCCAGAGCTGCACTCACTATTCTGCTGTTACATCGCTCCAGTCACCTCCAGAGCCGCACTCACTATTCTGCTGTTACATCGCTCCAGTCACCTCCAGAGCCGCACTCACTATTCTGCTGTTACATCGCTCCAGTCACCTCCAGAGCCGCACTCACTATTCTGCTGTTACATCGCTCCAGTCACCTCCAGAGCCGCACTCACTATTCTGCTGTTACATCGCTCCAGTCACCTCCAGAGCCGCACTCACTATTCTGCTGTTACATCGCTCCAGTCACCTCCAGAGCTGCACTCACTATTCTGCTGTTACATCGCTCCAGTCACCTCCAGAGCCGCACTCACTATTCTGCTGTTACATCGCTCCAGTCACCTCCAGAGCCGCACTCACTATTCTGCTGTTACATCGCTCCAGTCACCTCCAGAGCTGCACTCACTATTCTGCTGTTACATCGCTCCAGTCACCTCCAGAGCCGCACTCACTATTCTGCTGTTACATCGCTCCAGTCACCTCCAGAGCAGCACTCACTATTCTGCTGTTACATCGCTCCAGTCACCTCCAGAGCTGCACTGACTATTCTGCTATTACATCACTCCAGTCACGTCCGGAGCTGCACTCACTATTCTGCTGTTACATCGCTCCAGTCACCTCCAGAGCCGCACTCACTATTCTGCTGTTACATCGCTCCAGTCACCTCCAGAGCTGCACTCACTATTCTGCTGTTACATCGCTCCAGTCACCTCCAGAGCTGCACTGACTATTCTGCTATTACATCACTCCAGTCACGTCTGGAGCTGCACTCACTATTCTGCTGTTACATCGTTCCAGTCACATCTAGAGCTGCACTCACTATTCTGCTGTTACATCCTGTCTTAATCACCTCCAGAGCTGCAGCACTATTCTGCTGTTATACCATGTCTTATCCTCCAGTCACCTCCAGAGCTGCACTGACTATTCTGCTATTACATCACTCCAGTCATGTCCGGAGCTGCACTCACTATTCTGCTGTTACATCGTTCCATTCACATCTAGAGCTGCACTCACTATTCTGCTGTTACATCGCTCCAGTCACCTCCAGAGCCGCACTCACTATTCTGCTGTTACATCGCTCCAGTCACCTCCAGAGCTGCACTCACTATTCTGCTGTTACATCGCTCCAGTCACCTCCAGAGCCGCACTCACTATTCTGCTGTTACATCGCTCCAGTCACCTCCAGAGCGGCACTCACTATTCTGCTGTTACATCGCTCCAGTCACCTCCAGAGCTGCACTCACTATTCTGCTGTTACATCGCTCCAGTCACCTCCAGAGCTGCACTCACTATTCTGCTGTTACATCGCTCCAGTCACCTCCAGAGCTGCACTCACTATTCTGCTGTTACACCGCTCCAGTCACCTCCAGAGCTGCACTCACTATTCTGCTGTTACATCGCTCCAGTCACCTCCAGAGCTGCACTCACTATTCTGCTGTTACATCGCTCCAGTCACCTCCAGAGCTGCACTCACTATTCTGCTGTTACATCGCTCCAGTCACCTCCAGAGCTGCACTCACTATTCTGCTGTTACATCGCTCCAGTCACCTCCAGAGCTGCACTGACTATTCTGCTATTACATCACTCCAGTCACGTCCGGAGCTGCACTCACTATTCTGCTGTTACATCGTTCCAGTCACATCTAGAGCTGCACTCACTATTCTGCTGTTACATTGCTCCAGTCACATCCAGAGCCGCACTCACTATTCTGCTGTTACATCCTGTCTTAATCACCTCCAGAGCTGCAGCACTATTCTGCTGTTATACCATGTCTTATCCTCCAGTCACCTCCAGAGCTGCACTCACTATTCTGCTGTTACATCATTTCTTATCCTCCAGTCACTTCCAGAGCTGCACTCACTGTTCTGCCTATACATCATGTCTTATCCTCCAGTCAACTCCAGAGCTGCACTCACTATTCTGCTGTTACATCGTGTCTTATCCACCAGTCACCTCCAGAGCTGCACTCACTATTCTGTTATTACATCACTCCAGTCACGTCCAGAGCTGCACTCACTATTCTGCTGTTACATCGTTCCAGTCACATCTAGAGCTGCACTCACTATTCTGCTATTACATCACTCCAGTAACCTCCAGAGCTGCGGTCACTATTCTGCTTTCCTTTATGCCCTTGGTGCAGGGTCAGGTGCTGGGGGAGGTGCTCTGGGTTATGTCAGGGCACCGCTGCTTGTTTTTGCCCGCTCCTCGCTCTTTGCCCCACGCAGCGGATTTGATTAATCTGTCAAATATAAAACCATTAGAGAACAACATAACCCGGGACGACACAGGAAATGTGCGGAGCCCCCCCATGCTGAGCAGGAGCCCCACATGCTGAGCAGGAGCCCCCCATGCTGAGCAGGAGCCCCCCATGCTGAGCAGGAACCCCACTTGCTGAGCAGGAGCCCCCCATACTGAGCAGGAACCCCACTTGCTGAGCAGGAGCCCCCATACTGAGCAGGAACCCCACTTGCTGAGCAGGAACCCCCCATGCTGAGCAGGAGCTCCCCATGCTGAGCAGGAACCCCCCATGCTGAGCAGGAGTCCCCCATGCTGAGCAGGAGCCCCCCATGCTGAGCAAGAACCCCACATCCCCAAATACTGAGCAGGAGCCCCCCATGCTGAGCAGGAACCCACATGCTGAGCAGGAACCCCACATGCTGAGCAGGAACCCCCCATGCTGAGCAGGAGCCCCACATGCTGAGCAGGAGCCCCACATGCTGAGCAGGAACCCCACATGCTGAGCAGGAACCCCACATGCTGAGCAGGAGCCCCACATGCTGAGCAGGAACCCCACATGCTGAGCAGGAGCCCCACATGACGAGCAGGAACCCCACATGCTGAGCAGGAGCCCCCATGCTGAGCAGGAAGCCCCACATGCTGAGCAGGAGCCCCACATGCTGAGCAGGAACCCTACATGCTGAGCAGGAACCCCACATGCTGAGCAGGAGCCCCACATGCTAAGCAGGAGCCCCACATGCTGAGCAGGAACCCCACATGCTGAACAGGAGCCCCCCCATGCTGAGCAGGAGCCCCCCATGCTGAGCAGGAGCCCCACATGCTGAGCAGGAACCCCCATGCTAAGCAGGAACCCCCATGCTGAGCAGAGCCCCCATGCTGACAGGAGCCCCATGCTGAGCAGAACCCCATGCTGAGCAGGAGCCCCCATGCTGAGCAGGAACCCCACATGCTGAGCAGGAGCCCCCATGCTGAGCAGGAACCCCACATGCTGAGCAGGAACCCCACATGCTGAGCAGGAGCCCCATGCGAGCAGGAACCCCCATGCTGAGCAGAAACCCATGTGAGCAGGAGCCCACATGCTGAGCAGGACCCCCATGCTGGCAGGACCCACATGCTGAGCAGGAACCCCATGCTGACAGGAGCCCCCATGCTGACGAACCCATGCGAGCAGGACCCCCATGCTGAGCAGGAACCCCACATGCTGAGCAGGACCCCACACTGAGCAGGAACCCCACTTGCTGAGCGGAGCCCCATCTGAGCAGAACCCACTGCTGACGGACCCCCATGCTGAGCAGAGCCCCCATGCTGAGCAGACCCCCATGCTGACAGGAACCCCCCATGCTAGCAGGAACCCCCATGCTGAGCAGGAGCCCACTGAGCAGGAACCCACATGCTGAGCAGGAACCCACATGCTGAGCAGACCCCATGCTGAGCAGGAACCCCACATCTGACAGGAGCCCCATGCTGAGCAGGAACCCCATGCTGACAGGACCCACATGCTGACAGGACCCCCCATGCTAAGCAGGAACCCCATGCTGAGCAGACCCCATGCTGAGCAGGAGCCCTACAGCTGCAGGAACCCCATGCTGAGCAGGACCCCCATGCTGAGCAGGACCCCCATGCTGACAGGACCCCACATGCTGAGCAGACCCCATGCTGAGCAGGAACCACATGCTGAGCAGGAGCCCCCATGCGAGCAGGAACCCCACTCTGAGCAGAACCCCCCATCTGAGCAGGACCCACTGCTGAGCAGGAACCCCCCATGCTGGCAGGACCCCCAGCTGAGCAGGAACCCCATGCGAGCAGGAGCCCCCAGCTGAGCAGGAACCCCACATGCTGAGCAGAGCCCCATGCTGAGCAGAACCCCACATGCTGAGCAGGACCCCACATGCTGAGCAGACCCCATGCTGACAGGACCCAAGCTGACAGGACCCCCCTGCTGAGCAGGACCCCCATGCTGAGCAGGAGCCCCCATGCTGAGCAGGAACCCCCATGCAAGCAGGAACCCCCATGCTGAGCAGGAGCCCCCATGCTGAGCAGACCCCACTCCCCACATGCTGAGCAGGAGCCCCCATGCTGAGCAGGAACCCCACATGCTGAGCAGGACCCCACATGCTGAGCAGGAACCCCCATGCTGAGCAGGAACCCACATGCTGAGCAGGACCCCACATGCTAGCAGGAACCCCACATGCTAGCAGACCCCACATGCTGACAGGAGCCCCCATGCTGAGCAGGAGCCCCCATGTGGCAGGACCCCACATGCTGAGCAGGAACCCCCTGCTAGCAGGACCCCCATGCTGAGCAGGACCCCATGCTGAGCAGGACCCCCATGCGAGCAGGAACCCCCATGCTGAGCAGGACCCCACATGCTGAGCAGGAACCCCACTGCTGAGCAGGACCCCCCATCTGAGCAGGAACCCCACTGCTGAGCAGGAACCCCCATGCTGACAGGACCCCTGCAAACCCATGCTGAGCAGGAGCCCATGCTGAGCAGGAGCCCCACATGCTGAGCAGGAACCCCCCATGCTAGCAGGAACCCCCATGCTGAGCAGGACCCCCATGCTGAGCAGGAACCCCCATGCTGAGCAGGAACCCCATGCTGAGCAGGACCCCACATGCTGAGCAGGAACCCCACATGCTGAGCAGGAGCCCCCCATGCTGAGCAGGAACCCCACATGCTGAGCAGGAGCCCCACATGCTGAGCAGGAACCCCACATCTGAGCAGGAACTCCCATGCTGAGCAGGAGCCCCCCTGCTGAGCGGAACCCCACATACTGAGCAGAAACCCCTCCATGTGAGCAGGAGCCCCACATGCTGAGCAGGAGCCCCCCATTGCTGGGCAGGAACCCCACATGTGAGCAGGAACCCCCATGCTGAGCAGGAGCCTCCATGCTGGCAGGAACCCAACATGCTGAGCAGGAGCCCCACATGCAGAGCAGGAACCCCCCATATGAGCAGGAGCCCCACATGCTGAGCAGGGAACCCCACATGCTGAGCAGGAGCCCCAACATGCTGAGCAGGAAGCCCACATGCTGAGCAGGAGTCCACATGCTGAGCAGGAGCCCCACATGCTGAGCAGGAAACCCACATGCTGAGCAGGAGGCCCACATGCTGAGCAGGAACCCACATGTGAGAGGGAGCCCCCCATGCTTGCAGCAACCCCCTTGGAGCAGGAGCCCCCCATGCTGAGCAGGGAGCCCTCCCATGCTGAGCAGGAATCCCACATGCTGAGCAGGAGCACCATGCTGAGCAGGAACCCCACATGTGAGCAGGAGCCCCCCATGCTGAGCAGGAACCCCACATGCTGAGCAGGAACCCCACATGCTGAGCAGGAAACCCCCATTGCTGAGCAGGAGCCCCAACATGCTGAGTAGGAACCCCACATGCTGAGCAGGAACCCCATGCTGAGCAGGAACCCCACATGCTGAGCAGGACGCCCCCTTTTCTGAGCAGGAGCCCCATGCTGGCAGTAACCCGAACCCCACATGCTGAGCTGGAGCCCCACTGTTATGTTTCGGTTTAGCTGAGGAGAGCAGGCAAAAAGGCAATACAACAGAGCAGTTGGAATCTATGAGATTGCAGTACCCTGAATAACCACCACAACTAGAGGCAGCCGTTGGAGCGTTTCCTACATTGGTCCTAGACGCCTCGTCACAGCCTGAGAAACTAACTACACCTAAAGACAAGAAAAGGAAAGCTATCTGCCCCGGAGCAGAACCCCAAAGATAAATAGAAAAGCCCCCAAACATGTAATGGCGGTTAGACAAGAGGAAATACTGAACACAGAAAGAAAATGTATGAGCAAACGCTGGGGCCCAAACTATCTTAAATAGAAAAGGGATAGGAAGGGCACTTACTGCAATCCCAGAAAACCCTGAAAAGCACCAACTCTACTAATTTCAAATCCCCGAGATCACACGACCTCTACCACCTAAATTGTTCTCTGGTGTAAAAAACAAAACAGCAGCCACTGAAAAAACTGGAAAAAGCAAAAGTACAAAACACAGTGGCTGGACTAACTGAGAGGGCAAATAAGCCCCCGGAGGGGACCCTGAAGGCCCCCAAAAAATGTACAGTACAAATGCAAAAATATAGCACAAACAAAAAGAAGCAAAAAGTCTTATCTGTAAGCAGGAGATGCAGACACGACCGCAGGCTACAAGGGAAAACTGGAATGAAGGATTCAGACCAGAACAATTGATCACCGGAACCCTGATGGGAAATGACTCCCTTATATAAGACCAGTCAGTAACACCTGATTCCCAGTCCTCACAATCTTCACTAGCAACGCTTGTAACCACCAGAGGGAGCCTCTGCTCAGAACTCATCTCAAAACCCATTCCACAACAGTACCCCCCCCTTGAGGAGGGGTCACCGAACCCTCACTTGAGCAACCAGGTCGGTCAGGATGGCTCTATGATACGCAACGGTTAAGTTCCCAGCATGGATGTCCGAAGCAAACACCCAAGAATTGTCTTCCTGACCAT
This sequence comes from Oophaga sylvatica, assembly GCA_033576555.1. NCBI lineage: Eukaryota > Metazoa > Chordata > Amphibia > Anura > Dendrobatidae > Oophaga > Oophaga sylvatica. The sequence continues at coordinate 28,718 of JARQOD010002734.1, read as the reverse complement.
AACCTCTCCATTTAACCAAATACTGGAGTTTCCGTCTAGAAAAACGAGAATCCAATTATTTTCCAACCACATACTCCAGATTGCCCTCAACCAAAACAGGGTCAGGAGGCACAGCAGCAGAAACCACTGGCTCAACAAACCCCCTTCAACAAGGACTTGTGGAACACGTTTTGGATCTTAAATGTCCCTGGAAGAAGCAAACGAAAAGAAACAGGATTAATAATCTCCATGATCTTATAAGGTCCAATGAACCTAGGCTTAAATTTAGGAGATGCTACTTCATAGGAATTTTTCTTTGAGGACAACCGACCAAGTCCCACCCCAAAAAACCGAGGACCTCATTTTCTTTTGCCGTTAGCAAAACCGTGGGCCTTTCTCCGGAGAGAGGGACAACCTCTCCACTACCTGGTCCAAATCTGTTGCATACGCTCCACAACAGAGTCAACACCTGGACAGACAGAAGCCTCCGTCTGTCCTGAAGAAAATCGAGGGTTGAAACCCAGAATTACAGAAAAACGGAGAATCAAAGTGGCAGAGCTAGCCCTATTATTAAGAGCAAACTCAGCCAAAGGAAAAAAAAGAGACCAGTCATCCTGATCAGCAGACACAAAGCATCTTAGATAAGTCTCCAATGTCTGGTTTGTTCTCTCAGTTTGACCATTGGTCTGAGGATGAAATGCCGAGGAGAAAGGACAATTGAACACCCAGTTTAGAACAAAGTCCTCCAAAATCTGGAAACAAACTGGACTCCTCTGTCAGACACAATGTTCTCAGGAATTGCCGTGTAAACGAACCACGTGCTGAAGAACAACGGCACCATTCAGAGGAGGAAGGCAACTTAGGTAATGGCACAAGATGTATCATTTTGGAAAACCTATCCAAATTATCCAGATGGTGGTCATTCTCTGAGAAACAGGAAAGATCGGAAATGAAATCCATAAGATATGGGTCCATGGTCTCTTGGGCACAGGCAATGGCATCAACAAACCCACTAGAGCGGAGCAAGGCTTGGAGCGAGAGCAAGTCCCGCAGGACTGCACAAATTCCCTGACATCACGAGACAAGGTAGGCCACCAAAAGGATCGACTAACCAAGTCTCTGGTACCAAAAATTCTGGGATGCCCAGCCAATGCAAAAACAATGAATCTCAGACATCACACTCTTTTTTCCATTGGTCCGGGACAAAACAATTTTCCAAACAGGGCAGCGCTCGGGCCTATCCTCCTGACACCCCTCCAGAGCAAGTCTCAAATTGGGCGAGATGGCGGAAAGAACTACACCCTCTTTCAAAATAACAGAAGGATCAGATAATCAGGAGAGTCGCAAGGAAACTCCTCGAGAGGGCTCCGCCTTAACATTCTTAGTGCCAGGAAGAAAGGAAACCACAAATTAAAACGTGTGAAAACAAGGCCACCTGGCCTGTCTAGGATTGAGTCGCTTGGCAGATTCCAGATAGACCAGATTCTTATGGTCTCGTAAGGACCAACCACCTGATGTTTGGCTCCCTCCAGCCAATGTCTCCACTCTTCAAAAGCCCACTTCATGGCCAACAACTCCCGATTACCCACGTATAATTACGTTCAGTAGGAGAAAATTTTCGAGAGAAAAAGGCACAAGGGTTACTTTTAGAGGTCTCTGGATCTTTTTGGGACAAAACGGCACCTGCCCCAATTTCAGAGGCATCAACCTCCACCTGAAATGCAGAAGAAACATCGGCTGCCGTAGAACAGGAGCAGAGTGAATCTCTGCTTAAGTTCCTGAAATGCAGAGACTGCCTCAGGAGGCCAATTCACCACATCAGAACCTTTCTGGTCAAATCAGTTAATGGTTTAACAATAACCGAGAAATTTACCAATAAATTTACGATAAAATTGGCCAAAACCCAAAAATCTCTGAAGAGCCTTTAATGAAGTAGGTTGGACCCAATCACAGATGGCCTGAACCTTGACGGGTCCATTTCAATAACCAGATGGGGACAAAAATGAATCCCAGAAATGAGATCCTTGTACGCCAAAAAGACACTTTGATCCCTTCACATACAGAGCATTCTCTCTCAAAATCTGGAATACAGTTCGAACATGTTTCACATGAGAGTCCCAGTCATTAGAAAAAATTCAAGATATCATCCAAATAAACAATCAGAAAATTTATCCACAAAAACCTGAAAATTGTCATTCTTGAAGGGATCTGGAAGACGGAAGGAGCATTAGTGAGTCCAAAGGGCATCACTAGGTACTCAAAATGCCTTCAGGGGGTATGAATGCCGTCTTCCATTCATCCCCGTGCTTAATGCGAATAAGGTTATACGCCCCCCTGAGGTCAAGCTTGGTAAAACCAAGTAGCGTTTTTCACCCTGGAAAACAGGTCAGAAATCAAGGGTAAAGGGTATTGATATTTCACAGTAATATTGTTCAAGAGACGATAATCAATTACACGGCCTTAATGAACCATCTTTTTTGGCCACAAAGAAAAACCGGCACCTAAGGGTGAAGAGGATGGTCTGATATGACCTTTCTCCAATGATTCCTTGATATAAGACCGCATAGATTCATGTTCAGGTACAGACAAGTTAAAAAGGCGACCTTTAGGGAATTTACTACCGGCACTAATTCAATAGCGCAGTCATAGCTCCTATGGGGAGGTAAGGATGCAGATTTTACTTTCGCTAAACACATCAGAAAAATCAAACAAAAAAGTCAGGAACATCCTGAGCCTGGGGGGAGGCAGAAAAAACAGGAGTGTTGGTATTAACACATTGGCAGCCCCAACTGGTTACAGACACAGACTTTCCAATCCAAAACAGGATTATGAGACTGTAACCAAGGGAAAACCCAGCACGATAATGTCATGCAGATTATATAGAACCAAAAATTTGCCCCAAACACTCCTGGTGATCAGGTTCAACCCCTCATTATCACCTGAGTAGAAAACTGGGGTTTATTCTCAGCCAAGGGGTAGAATCGATCCCCAGTGGGGAATAGACTTCTGTAGGGGTATCAAGGGAAAACCAAAGTTTAGCAAAATTCTAATCCATCAGGTTAATAGCTGCTCCAGAATCAAACGAAAGCCTGAGCAGAAATGAGGACAGGAGACATATCAGAGTGACAGTTAATAAAAATTAGTCTGAACATACCCAAGACAACTGAGCGTGCAAAACGTCTTCCCCGCTTAGGGCAGACTGAAATAGCATGAGAGGCATCACCACAGTAGAAAACATAACCCATTGCGCTTTCGAAACTCATGACGCTGTGCCCCAGACACCACTCTATCACACTGATGGGTTCAGAAGCTGGTTAAACAAGGCAACACCATTCCACGCATACTTCTCCGCCTCACGCAAACGTCTGCCCAATTTGAATCGCTAATGAATGAATCATTGAGACCAGAGGGGACAGGGAATCCCACCATAACATCCTTTACATTATCTGACAGACCCTTCCGGAAAAGGGCCGCCAAACCCGTCGTCATTCCATTTGGTCAGGCTTGCCCACCTAGGGGAAATCTCCTGACAGTATAACTCAGCGTCATCAAGCCCCTGATTTAATGCCAACAAGGTTTTTTCAGCTTGATCAGTGACATTAGGCTATCGTACAATAACCCCAAAGCCTGAAAAAAACGCATCAACATCACTCAAAACAGGATCCCCAGGTATCAGGAAAAAGCCCAATCCTGAGGATCGCCACGCAGGAGAGAGATGATAATTTGAACCTGCTGCGCTGCGTTTCCTGAGGACTTAGATTTTAAGGCAAAAAACAATTTACAATTATTTTTGAAATTCTGAAACTTAGCTCGATCCCTAAAAACAAATCTGGCATGGGAATCCTAGGTTCCACAACAGGCAACCTAGCAAGATATGCAGCAATACTCCGAACCTCAGTGGCAAGCTGATCCACACGGCCAGACAACTGTGCAAACTCCATTGGGAGAAAAGATCCTCCCCAGCACCCAGAGATACAGAGGAAAAAAAAAAAAAATGCAACAAACAGAAAAATATCTCTGACAACTCTGACAACCTTTTTTCTATCATAATATTTTTTTCCCTTCTGTGAGTACCATACAATTTTCAATTTTTTTGGCCGGTGATACTGTTATGTTTCGGTAGCTGAGGAGCGCAGGCAAAAAAAAGGCAATACACCAGAGCAGTTGGAATCTATGAGATTGCAGTACCCTGACTAACCACCACAACTAGAGGCAGCCGTGGAGCGTTCCTACGTTGGTCCTAGACGCCTCGTCACAGCCTGAGAAACTAACTACACCTAAAGACAGAAATAGGAAAGCTATCTGCCCCGGAGCAGAAACCCAAAGATAATAGAAAGCCCCCAAACATGTAATGGCAGTTAGACAAGAGGAAATACTGACACAGAAAGAAAATAGTATGAGCAAACGTTGGGGCCCAAACTATCTAAATAGAAAAGGACAGGAAGGGTACTTACTGCAATCCCAGAAAACCCTGAAAAGCACCAACTCTACTAATTTCAAAATCACCTGAGATCACACGACCACTACCACCTAAATTAGTTCTCTGGTGTAACAAAATAAAACAGCAGCCACTGAAAAAAACTGGAAAAAGCAAAAGAACAAAACTCAGTGGCTGAACTAAACTGAGAGGGCAGAAGCCCCCGGAGGGACCCTGAAGGCCCCCAAAAATGTACAGTACAAAATGCAAAAATATAGCACAAACACAAAAGAAGCAAAAGTCTTATCTGTAAGCAGGAGATGCAGACACGACACAGCAGGCTACAAGGGAAACTGGAATGAAGGATTCAGACCAGAACAATTGATCACCGGCAACCCTGATGGGAAAAATGACTCCCTTATATAAGACCAGTCAGTAACACCTGATTCCCAGTCCTCACAATCTTCACTAGCACCGCTTGTAACCACCAGAGGAGCCTCTGCTCAGAACTCATCTCAAACCCATTCACAACACCCACATGCTGAGCAGGAACTCCACATGCTGAGCAGGAGCCCCACATGCTGAGCAGGACCCCACATGCTGAGCAGGAGCCCCCATGCTGAGCAGGAATCCCCCATGCTGAGCAGGAACCCCACATGCTGAGCAGGAACCCCACATGTTGAGCAGGAAACCCACATGCTGATCAGGAACCCCACATGCTGAGCAGGAATCCCCCATGCTGAGCAGTAGCCCCCATGCTGAGCAGGAGCCCCGCATGCTGAGCAGGAATCCCCCATGCTGAGCAGGAACCCCACATGCTGAGCAGGAACCCCACATGTTGAGCAGGAAACCCACATGCTGATCAGGAACCCCACATGCTGAGCAGGAGCCCCTCATGCTTAGCAGGAACCCCACATGCTGAGCAGGAACCCCACATGCTGAGCAGCAGCCCCATGCTGAGCAAGAACCCCACATGCTGAGCAGGAACCCCACATGCTGAGCAGGAGTCCCACATGCTGAGCAGGAACCCCCCATGCTGAGCAGGAACCCCACATGCTGAGCAGGAGCCCCCCATGCTGAGCAGGAACCCCCCATGCTGAGCAGGAACCCCACACGCTAATCAGGAGCCCCCCATGCTGAGCAGGAACCCCCCATGCTGAGCAGGAACCCCACATGCTGAGCAGGAACCCCACATGCTGAGCAGGAGCCCCCCATGCTGAGCAGGAATCCCCCATGCTGAGCAGGAACCCCACATGCTGAGCAGGAGCCCCCCATGCTGATCAGGAACCCCACATGCTGAGCAGGAATACCACATGTTGAGCAGGAACCCCACATGCTGATCAGGACCCCAACATGCTGAGCGGATCCCACTGCTGAGCGGAAACCCACATGCTGAGCAGGAAAACCCCACATGCTGAGCAGGACCCCCCTGCTGAGCAGGGAACCCCCTTGCTGAGCAGGAACCCCCCTATGCTGATCAGGAGCCCCTCATGCTGAGCTGTGTCACCCTTACTGGATAACGTCATCCATACTGGGCAGCTGTCCACCATAAAGAAGGTGCCCCTATACTGAGCGGTGTCCCCCAAACTGACAGGTGTCCCTTTATACTAAGTAGGTGCTCCGCATACTGGGCGGATGCCTCCCATATTGAGCGAGTGACCCTACATTAGAGAGTGTACCCCATACTGAATAGGATGCCCCCTATACGAGAAGCATCCCCCATACCTCCATACTGATCAAATGTCCTCCATAATGAGAGGGTGTCCTTCATACTGAGCGGGTGTCCCCCATACTGACATGGTGTCCCCCATGCTAAGTGGATGTCCCCCGTATTGAGCGGGCATTTCCCATACTGAGCTGATGTCCCCCGTATTGAGCGGATGTTCCCCATACTGAGCGGAAGTTCCCCATACTAAGCGGATGTCCCCCATACGGAGCGGATGTCCCCCATACTGAGCGGATATCCCCATACTGAGCGGATGTTCCCCATACTGAGCAGATGTCTCCCATACAGAGCGGATGTCCCTCATACTGAGCGGATGTCCCCATACTGAGCGGATGTCCCCCATACTGAGCGGATGTCCCCCATACCGAGCGGATGTCCCCGAATTGAGCGGGCATTTCTCATACTGAGCGGATATCCCCCATACTGAGCGGATGTCCCCCATACTGAGCGGATATCCTCCATACTGAGCGGATATTCCCCATACTGAGCAGATGTCCCCCATACAGAGCGGATGTCCCTCATACTGAGCAGATGTCCCCCATACTGAGCAGATGTCCCCCATACTGAGCGGACGTTCCCCATACTGAGCGGATATCCCCCATACTGAGCGGATATCCCCCATACTGAGCGGATGTTCCCCATACTGAGCGGATGTTCCCCATACTGAGCGGATGTTCCCCATACTGAGCGGATATCCCCCATACTGAGCGGATGTCCCCCATACTGAGCGGATGTTCCCCATACTGAGCAGATGTCCCCCATACTCAGCGGATATCCCCCATACTGAGCGGATGTCCCCATACTGAGCAGATGTCCCCCATACTGAGCAGATGTCCCCCATACTGAGCGGATGTCCCCTGCACTGAGTGGATGTCCCCCGTACTGAGCAGATGTCCCCCATACTGAGCGGATGTCTCCCATACTGAGCGAATATCCCCCGTATTGAGCAGATGTCCCCCATACTGAGCAGATGTCCCCCATACGAGCGGATGTCCCCCGTACTGAGCAGATGTCCCCTTTACTGAGCGGATATCCCCCATACTGAGCGGATGTCCCCTATACTGAGCGGATATCCCCCATACTGGGCGGATATCCCCCATACTGAGCGGATGTCCCCCATACTGAGCAGATGTCCCCCATACTGAGCAGATGTCCCCCATACTGGGCGGATATCCCCCATACTGAGCAGATGTCCCCCATACTGAGCAGATGTCCCCCATACTGGGCGGATGTCCCCCATACTGAGCAGATGTCCCCCATACTGAGCAGATGTCCCCCATACTGAGCGGATGTCCCCCATACTGAGCAGATGTCCCCCATACTGGGCGGATATCCCCCATACTGAGCAGATGTCCCCCATACTGAGCAGATGTCCCCCATACTGAGCGGATGTCCCCTGCACTGAGTGGATGTCCCCCGTACTGAGCGGATGTCCCCTTTACTGAGCGGATATCCCCCATACTGAGCAGATGTCCCCCATACTGAGCGGATGTCCCCCGTACTGAGCAGATGTCCCCTTTACTGAGCGGATATCCCCTATACTGAGTGGATGTCCCCTATACTGAGCGGATATCCCCCATACTGGGCGGATATCCCCCATACTGAGCGGATGTCCCCCATACTGAGCGGATGTCCCCCATACTGAGCAGATGTCCCCCATACTGAGCAGATGTCCCCCATACTGGACGGATATCCCCCATACTGAGCAGATGTCCCCCATACTGAGCAGATGTCCCCCATACTGGGCGGATATCCCCCATACTGAGCAGATGTCCCCCATACTGAGCAGATGTCCCCCATACTGGGCGGATGTCCCCCATACTGAGCAGATGTCCCCCATACTGAGCAGATGTCCCCCATACTGAGCGGATGTCCCCCATACTGAGCAGATGTCCCCCATACTGGGCGGATATCCCCCATACTGAGCAGATGTCCCCCATACTGAGCAGATGTCCCCCATACTGAGCAGATGTCCCCCATACTGAGCAGATGTCCCCATACTTAGCAGATGTCCCCCATACTGAGCAGATGTCCCCATACTGAGCAGATGTCCCCCATACTGAGCAGATGTCCCCATACTGAGCAGATGTCACCCATACTGAGCAGATGTCCCCCATACTGAGCAGATGTCCCCATACTGAGCGGATGTCCCCCATACTGAGCAGATGTCCCCCATACTGAGCAGATGTCCCCCATACTGAGCGGATGTCCCCCATACTGAGCAGATGTCCCCCATACTGGGCGGATATCCCCCATACTGAGCAGATGTCCCCCATACTGAGCGGATATCCCCCATACTGAGCGGATGTCCCCCATACTGAGCGGATGTCCCCCATACTGAGCGGATGTCCCCTATACTGAGCGGATATCCCCCATACTGGGCGGATATCCCCATACTGAGCAGATGTCCCCCATACTGAGTGGATGTCCCCCATACTGAGCGGATGTCCCCCGTACTGAGCGGGCGTCCTACCCATCACTACAGTATATAGATCTTACATCGGGGGTGGGGCTGACACCTCTCACACATGTACAGGCTGGTTATCAGCAGTGATATTCGGGGTTGTACATGATGTGATGTTATTATTTATTACATTACGGTTGGGGTCAGCTTGTGTCAATCTGATTGTGGAAACAGTAGACAAGGAGAAACCTTCTTACTGATGAATCCGCTCATTTCCGGACCTCTGGGGGGATTTTCTCAGGGATTTTCTGTAGCTTGTGGCCTGAACAATGAGGCGTTCAGCGGCTGCGGCTGGTAGTGAGCTGAGCTGCCAGGACAGGAAAAGTGACACAATGTGACACAGCAGCCTCGTCTGTCCTCACAGGTCACTGGAACCCGCAGAGCAGTTCAGCTCCTCCGCTGAGATACTTTATGCTGCCGGGGACCCTGCTCCTTCCGCTATGTAACTCTCAGTCGATGACCTCCACATGATCAGCACACTCCTCTCCTGAAATCCTCTGTGCTGCAGGAGGGCTTCATTTTTTTCCTATGTAACTCAGCACACTCCTCTCCTGAAATCCTCTGTGCTGCAGGAGGGCCTCATTTTTTTTCCTATGTACTATAACTCAGCACACTCCTCTCCTGAAATCCTCTGTGCTGCAGGAGGGCCTCATTTTTCTCCTATGTAGCTCAGCACACTCCTCTCCTGAAATCCTCTGTGCTGCAGGAGGGCCTCATTTTTCTCCTATGTAACTCAGCACACTCCTCTCCTGAAATCCTCTGTGCTGCGGGGGGACCTAATTTTTCTCCTATGTAACTCAGCACACTCCTCTCCTGAAATCCTCTGTGCTGCAGGAGGGCCTCATTTTTCTCCTATGTAACTCAGCACACTCCTCTCCTGAAATCCTCTGTGCTGCAGGAGGGCCTCATTTTTCTCCTATGTAGCTCAGCACACTCCTCTCCTGAAATTCTCTGAGCTGCAGGAGGGCCTCATTTTTCTCCTATGTAACTCAGCACACTCCTCTCCTGAAATCCTCTGTGCTGCAGGAGGTCCTCATTTTTCTCCTATGTAACTCAGCGCACTCCTCTCCTGAAATCCTCTGTGCTGCAGGAGGGCTTCATTTTTCTCCTATGTACTGTAACTCAGCACACTCCTCTCCTGAAATCCTCTGTGCTGCAGGAGGGCCTCATTTTTCTCCTATGTATCTCAGCACACTCCTCTCCTGAAATTCTCTGTGATGCAGGAGGGCCTCATTTTTCTCATATGCAACTCAGCACACTCCTCTCCTGAAATCCTCTGTGCTGCAGGAGGGCCTCATTTTTCTCCTATGTAACTCAGCACACTCCTCTCCTGAAATCCTCTGTGCTGCAGGAGGGTCTCATTTTTCTCCTATGTACTGTAACTCAGCACACTCCTCTCCTGAAATCCTCTGTGCCGCAGGAGGGCCTCATTTTTCTCCTATGTATCTCAGCACACTCCTCTCCTGAAATCCTCTGTGCTGCAGGAGGGCCTCATTTTTCTCCTATGTAACTCAGCACACTCCTCTCCTGAAATCCTCTGTGCTGCAGGAGGGCCTCATTTTTCTCCTATGTAACTCAGCACACACCTCTCCTAAAATCCACTGTGCTGCAGGAGGGCCTCATTTTTCTCCTATGTAACTCAGCACACTCCTCTCCTGAAATCCTCTGTGCTGCAGGAGGGCCTCATTTTTCTCCTATGTACTGTAACTCAGCACACTCCTCTCCTGAAATCCTCTGTGCTGCAGGAGGGCCTCATTTTTCTCCTATGTATCTCAGCACACTCCTCTCCTGAAATCCTCTGTGCTGCAGGAGGGCCTCATTTTTCTCCTATGTAACTCAGCACACTCCTCTCCTGAAATTCTCTGTGCTGCAGGAGGGCCTCATTTTTCTCCTATGTATCTCAGCACACTCCTCTCCTGAAATCCTCTGTGCTGCAGGAGGGCCTCATTTTTCTCCTATGTAACTCAGCACACTCCTCTCCTGAAATCCTCTGTGCTGCAGGAGAGTCTCATTTTTCTCCTATGTACTGTAACTCAGCACACTCGTCTCCTGAAATCCTCTGTGCTGTATACCGTAGATCTCCACTGATCGCCGTTGTATACCGCAGATCTCCACTGATCGCCGTTGTATACCGCAGATCTCCACTTATCGTCGTTGTACACTGCTGATCTCCACTGATCGCCCTTGTTACCGCAGATCTCCACTGATCGTCGTTGTATACTGCAGATCTCCACTGATCGTCATTGTATACCGCAGATCTCCACTTATCGTCGTTGTACCCGCTGATCTCCACTGATCGCCCTTGTATACCGCAGATCTCCACTGATCGTCGTTGTATACCGCAGATCTCCACTGATCGTCATTGTATACCGCAGATCTCCACTTATCGTCGTTGTACACCACTGGTCTCCACTGATCGCCCTTGTATACCGCAGATCTCCACTGATCGTCGTTGTATACTGCAGATCTCCACTGATCATCGTTTTATACCGCTGATCTCCACTGATCGCTGTTGTTTGCCGCTGATCTCCACTGATCATCGTTGTATATCGCTGATCTCCACTGATCGTCGTTGTATACCGCAGATCTCCACTGATCATCGTTTTATACCGCTGATCTCCACTGATCGCTGTTGTTTGCCGTTGATCTCCACTGATCGCTGTTGTATACCGCAGATCTCCACTGATTGTCGTTCTATACCGCTGATCTCCACTGATTGCTGTTGTTTGCCGCTGATCTCCACTGATCGCTGTTGTATACCGCTGATCTCCACTGCTCGCCGTTGTATACCGCAGATCTCCACTGATCATCATTGTATACTGCAGATCTCCACTGATCATCGTTGTATACCGCAGATCTCCACTGATCATCGTTGTATACCGCAGATCTCGACTGATATCCTTTGTACACCGCTGATCTCCACTGATCGCTGTTGTATACCGCTGATCTCCACTGCTCGCCGTTGTATACCGCAGATCTCCACTGATCATCATTGTATACCGCAGATCTCCACTGATCGTTGTTGTATACCGCAGATCTCTACTGATCATCGTTGTACACCGCAGATCTCCACTGATATCCTTTGTACACCGCTGATCTCCACTGATCACTGTTGTTTGCCGCTAATCTCCACTGATCATCATTGTATACCGCAGATCTCCACTGATCGCCGTTGTATACCGCAGATCTCCACTGATCGCCGTTGTATACCGCAGATCTCCACTGATCGCCGTTGTACACCGCAGATCTCCACTGATCGCCGTTGTATACCGCAGATCTCCACTGATCGCCGTTGTACACCGCTGATCTCCACTGATCGCCGTTGTACACCACTGATCTCCACTGATCGCCGTTGTACACCGCTGATCTCCACTGATCGCCGTTGTACACCGCAGATCTCCACTGATCGCCGTTGTACACCGCTGATCTCCACTGATCGCCGTTGTACACCGCTGATCTCCACTGATCGTCGTTGTACACCGCAGATCTCCACTGATCGCCGTTGTATACCGCAGATCTCCTCTGATCGCCGTTGTATACCGCAGATCTCCACTGATCGCCGTTGTATACCGCTGATCTCCACTGATCGCCGTTGTATACCGCAGATCTCCACTGATCACCGTTGTATACCGCAGATCTCCACTGATCACCGTTGTATACCGCAGATCTCCACTGATCACCGTTGTATACCGCTGATCTCCACTGATCGCTGTTGTATACCACTGATCTCCACTGATCGCCGTTGTACACCGCAGATCTCCACTGATCGCCGTTGTATACAGCAGATCTCCACTGATCGCCGTTGTATACCGCAGATCTCCACTGATCATCATTGTATACCGCAGATCTCCACTGATCGCCGTTGTATACCGCAGATCTCCACTGATCGCCGTTGTATACCGCAGATCTCCACTGATCGCCGTTGTATACCGCAGATCTCCACTGATCATCATTGTATACCGCAGATCTCCACTGATCGCCATTGTATACCGTAGATCTCCACTGATCGGCGTTGTATACCGCTGATCTTCACTTATCGTCGTTGTACACCGCTGATCTCCACTGATCGCCCTTGTGATTCGACCACGCACCACAATTGTGGATACCAGGGCTATGGGGTACTCGGAGCCGAGCCCATGGAAATCTATGGGAGTTGTCACTGGTAGCGGTGGCTGGGTCCGTGGCCCTGGCGGTCGTGCAATGGGGAATATTTACAGGGGATTTGTAATAGTTCGTGACGCCACCTGTGGTATCTGGTTAATTTAGCCAGTGCTGCTATGAGGACTTTCACAGGGGATGTTATGGGGCAGCTGGGTGGTAAGTCTCCCACAGGTGAGACTGGTCCCTGGAAGTCTATGGTGATGATTATGCAGGGTGTAGTAATAATTCAGTCACACACAATACAGCTTCTTTCCATACCTTTACTTGCAGGTGGTTAAGGCAGATCCCGGGGAGCTGGTCGGGGTGGAGAGTGCACATTCAGGTAGCAGCCGAGCAGGTTAGAGGCCTCCTTAACTTCCATATAATGTGAGTCCTACTTGCTTGAAGCGAAGTTAACTCTGTATCTCTCCAGCTGTCTCAATAGCTGTACTGCCCGGCCAACATTGTGGTGGAGACTTCTAAGTGGTGAAAACTAAGTCTATATTTGCTGATCAGGCTAGACCCGTCTTCCCTGTCTCCGGTTACGTATTGACACTTAGGGCTGCTCTCTGCGACCTGTAGTCCAGATGCCTCCGGTTTTCTTGTTACTATGCTTGAAACAATAGCAACGCTTCGGACCCGGTGTCCGGCAATTTAGTGCAGGCAATCCAATACCTAAAGCACTTGTCTATCTTCTCCACTGTGCCCTTCGCCCTGCTTTCCGCTCTTAACATAAGCACTGGTGGCTTTTGTGGAAAAGGTCAGCTTCATCCAGAGCTCGCTGCACAGCTCTCAGTTTTCTCCAAAGTCCACACAGGACCGAGACTGAATGGCTGCTCTGTCCTTGAGACAGAAGCTAACAGGCTGAACTCCACTGAACACTAAGCTCCACACAGACTGATCTTATCTCAGACAGGAAACTATCCAAGGGATGACTCACTCCTGAGCCTCCCGGAGCTAACTGACTGACAGACTGACTAACTACCACGTGTCACTCCCCCTTATATCTCAGATGGGTGTGTCTAAAAGTGTGAGTGACAGTGAATGCATATCAAGCTTTGGCTGTTACCTTCCTGTGCACTCTCCTGGATTTTCATGTGTGCCTGCGAAGCTGGGCTACACACTTTTATACCGCAGATCTCCACTGATCATCATTGTATACCGTAGATCTCCACTTATCGTCGTTGTACACCGCTGATCTCCACTGATCGCCCTTGTATACCGCAGATCTCCACTGATCGTCGTTGTATACTGCAGATCTCCACTGATCATCGTTTTATACCGCTGATCTCCACTGATCGCTGTTGTTTGCCGCTGATCTCCACTGATCGTCGTTGTATACCGCAGATCTCCACTGATCATCGTTTTATACCGCTGATCTCCACTGATCGCTGTTGTTTGCCGTTGATCTCCACTGATCGCTGTTGTATACCGCAGATCTCCACTGATTGTCGTTGTATACCGCTGATCTCCACTGATCGCTGTTGTTTGCCGCTGATCTCCACTGATCGCTGTTGTATACCGCTGATCTCCACTGCTCGCTGTTGTATACCGCAGATCTCCACTGATCATCATTGTATACCGCAGATCTCCACTGATCATCGTTGTATACCGCAGATCTCCACTGATCATCGTTGTATACCGCAGATCTCCACTGATCATCATTGTATACCGCTGATCTCCACTGATCGCCGTTGTATACCGCAGATCTCCACTGATCATCATTGTATACCGCAGATCTCCATTGATCGCCATTGTATACCGCAGATCTCCACTGATCGCTGTTGTATACCGCTGATCTCCACTGCTCGCTGTTGTATACCGCAGATCTCCACTGATCATCATTGTATACCGCAGATCTCTACTGATCATCGTTGTATACCGCAGATCTCCACTGATCATCGTTGTATACCGCAGATCTCCACTGATCATCATTGTATACCGCTGATCTCCTCTGATCGCCGTTGTATACCGCAGATCTCCACTGATCATCATTGTATACCGCAGATCTCCATTGATCGCCGTTGTATACCGCAGATCTCCACTGATCGTCGTTGTATACCGCAGATCTCCACTGATCGTCGTTGTATACAGCAGATCTCCACTGATCGCCGTTGTATACCGCAGATCTCCACTGATCATCATTGTATACCGCAGATCTCCACTGATCGCCGTTGTATACCGCAGATCTCCACTGATCGCCGTTGTATACCGCAGATCTCCACTGATCGCCGTTGTATACCGCAGATCTCCACTGATCATCATTGTATACCGCAGATCTCCACTGATCGCCATTGTATACCGCAGATCTCCACTGATCGCCGTTGTATACCGTAGATCTCCACTGATCGGCGTTGTATACCGCTGATCTTCACTTATCGTCGTTGTACACTGCTGATCTCCACTGATCGCCGTTGTATACCGCAGATCTCCACTGATCGTCATTGTATACCGTAGATCTCCACTTATCGTCGTTGTACACCGCTGATCTCCACTGATCGCCCTTGTATACCGCAGATCTCCACTGATCGTCGTTGTATACTGCAGATCTCCACTGATCATCGTTTTATACCGCTGATCTCCACTGATCGCTGTTGTTTGCCGCTGATCTCCACTGATCGTCGTTGTATACCGCAGATCTCCACTGATCATCGTTTTATACCGCTGATCTCCACTGATCGCTGTTGTTTGCCGTTGATCTCCACTGATCGCTGTTGTATACCGCAGATCTCCACTGATTGTCGTTGTATACCGCTGATCTCCACTGATCGCTGTTGTTTGCCGCTGATCTCCACTGATCGCTGTTGTATACCGCTGATCTCCACTGCTCGCTGTTGTATACCGCAGATCTCCACTGATCATCATTGTATACCGCAGATCTCCACTGATCATCGTTGTATACCGCAGATCTCCACTGATCATCGTTGTATACCGCAGATCTCCACTGATCATCATTGTATACCGCTGATCTCCACTGATCGCCGTTGTATACCGCAGATCTCCACTGATCATCATTGTATACCGCGGATCTCCATTGATCGCCGTTGTATACCGCAGATCTCCACTGATCGTCGTTGTATACCGCAGATCTCCACTGATCGCTGTTGTATACCGCTGATCTCCACTGCTCGCTGTTGTATACCGCAGATCTCCACTGATCATCATTGTATACCGCAGATCTCCACTGATCATCGTTGTATACCGCAGATCTCCACTGATCATCGTTGTATACCGCAGATCTCCACTGATCATCATTGTATACCGCAGATCTCCATTGATCGCCGTTGTATACCGCAGATCTCCACTGATCGTCGTTGTATACCGCAGATCTCCACTGATCATCATTGTATACCGCAGATCTCCACTGATCATCGTTGTATACCGCAGATCTCCACTGATCATCGTTGTATACCGCAGATCTCCACTGATCATCATTGTATACCGCAGATCTCCATTGATCGCCGTTGTATACCGCAGATCTCCACTGATCGCCGTTGTATACCGCAGATCTCCACTGATCATCATTGTATACCACAGATCTCCATTGATTGCCGTTGTATACCGCAGATCTCCACTGATCGTCGTTGTATACCGCAGATCTCCACTGATCGTCGTTGTATACCGCAGATCTCCACTGATCGTCGTTGTATACTGCAGATCTCCACTGATCGCCGTTGTATACCGCAGATCTCCACTGATCGCCGTTGTATACCGCAGATCTCCACTGATCGTCGTTGTATACCGCAGATCTCCACTGATCGTCGTTGTATACCGCAGATCTCCACTGATCGCCGTTGTATACCGCAGATCTCCACTGATCGTCGTTGTATACCGCAGATCTCCACTGATCGTCGTTGTATACCGCAGATCTCCACTGATCGCCGTTGTATACCGCTGATCTCCACTGATCGCCGTTGTATACCGCAGATCTCCACTGATCGTCGTTGTATACTGCAGATCTCCACTGATCGCTGTTGTTTGCCGCTGATCTCCAGGCGAGGCGTCCCGGGTTATTACCAGTCGGGACCTTTGTACTGGAGGAAGCGACAATCTCATGGACTCTGGTTTTCCCTCCGCTCGTGTGTTACGTGTCGCTCTATGTGCAGAGCATCGCACTCGCTGTCTCCGAGATGGCAGAGCTATAAATAGCCGGGTCCCGGCCTCCGATTACTGCAGAAAGATCCGCAACGGACAAGGTGACATTTCTGCCCGACACATCGAGCGTGGAAATATCTGCACAACCAGGAGCTGAAGAACGGAACAATGGACAGATAATAGCATCATGAGATCAGAGAGAGAGTGATAATAGATAGATAGATAATAGATAGATAGATAATAGATAGATAGATAGATAGATAGATAGATAGATAGATAGATAATAGATAGATAGATAGATAGATAGATAGATAGATGATAGATAGATAGATAATAGATAGATAGATAGATAGATAGATAATAGATAATAGATAGATAATAGATAGATAGATAGATAGATAATAGATAGATAGTTAGATAGATAGATAATAGATAGATAATAGATAGATAATAGATAGATAGATAGATAATAGATAATAGATAGATAATAGATAGATAGATAGATAGATAATAGATAGATAATAGATAGATAGATAGATAGATAGATAATAGATAGATAGATAGATAGATAATAGATAGATAATAGATAGATAGATAGATAGATAGATAGATAGATAATAGATAGATAGATAATAGATAGATAATAGATAGATAGATAATACATAGATAGATAGATAATAGATAGATAATAGATAGATAGATAAAAGAGAGAGATAGATAGATAAATAGATAGATAATAGATAGATAATACATAGATAGATAATAGATAGATACATAGATAGATAGATAGATAGATAGATAGATAATGGATAGATAGATAGATAGATAATAGATAGATAGATAAAAGAGAGAGATAGATAATAGATAGATAGATAATAGATAGATAGATAGATAAAAGAGAGAGATAGATAATAGATAGAGAGATAGATAATAGATAGATAGATAGATAGATAGATAGATAGATAGATAGATAATAGATAGATAGATAAAAGAGAGAGATAGATGATAGATAGAGAGATAGATAATAGATAGATAGATAATAGATAGATAATAGATAGATAATAGATAATAGATAGATAGATAATAGATAGATAGATAAAAGAGAGAGATAGATAGATAATAGATAGATAGATAATAGATAGATAATAGATAGATAGATAGATAGATAATGGATAGATAGATAGATAATAGATAGATAGATAAAAGAGAGAGATAGATGATAGATAGAGAGATAGATAATAGATAGATAGATAATAGATAGATAGATAGATAGATAGATAGATATATAGATAATAGATAGATAGATAATAGATAGAGAATAGATAGATAGATAGATAGATAGATAATAGATAGATAGATAATAGATAGAGAATAGATAGATAGATAATAGATAGATAGATAGATAATAGATAGATAATAGATAGATAGATAATAGATAGATAGATAGATAGATAGATAGATAGATAGATAGATAATAGACAGATACAGTTGTGCTCAGAAGTTTACACACCCCGGCAGAATTTTTGCTTTCTTGGCCTTTTTTCAGAGAATACGAATGATAACACCAAACCTTTCTCTCCACTCATGGTTAGTGGTCGGGTGAAGCCATTTATTGTCACTACTGTGTTTTCTCTTTTTTAATCATAATGACAACACAAAACATCCAAATGACCCTGATCACAAGTTCACACACCCCATTTCTTAATACCGTGTATTGCCCCCTCTAACATCAATGACAGCTTGAAGTCTTTTGTGGTAGTTGTGGATGAGGTTCTTTATTTTCTCAGATGGTAAAGCTGCCCACTCTTCTTGGTAAAAAGCCTCCAGTTCCTGTAAGTTCCTGGGCTGTTTTGCATGAACTGCGCGCTTGAGATCTCCCCAGAGTGGCTCAATGATACTGAGGTCAGGAGACTGAGATGGCCACTCCAGAGCCTTCACTTTGTTCTGCTGCAGCCAATGACAGGTTGACTTGGCCTTGTGTTTTGGATCGTTGTCATGTTAGTAAGTCCCATGCGCAGCTTCCCCGCTGATGATTGCAAATTTGCCTCCAGTATTTGCTGATAACGTGCTGCATTAATCTTTCCTTCAACTTTGACCAAGTTTCCTGTGCCTTTGTAGCTCAAACATCCCCAAAACATCAGCGATCCACCTCCATGCTTTACAGTAGGAATGGTGTTCCTTTCATCATAGGCCTTGTTGACCTCTCTCCAAATGTAACGTTTAAGGTTGTGGTCAAAAAGTTAAATTTTGGTCTCATCACTCCAAATTACCTTGTTCCAGAAGTTTTGAGGCTTGTCTCTGTGCTGTTTTGCGTATTGTAGGCAAGATACATCTTATTGTACATCTTGAAACAGCCACACACTAGTTTTCAGAGAGTCTGTGAAGGGCTAAATTAAGAAAGATCAAAACTGAATGTTCCACTTTGTGTTTGTAACTCCATCTTGTCTTTATGAGATAAATTCTGTTACTAGGCAATAGTTCCTGGCCGTTGTAGAGAAGTAGAGTAAAGGTTATGGGCTGTGATAAAACCAGACTGCTCCAGTTTGGACAAGATATGAGACCTTGGGATTTATCACTGTAGAATACTTTGAGAAATGAATATGTTATTGTTCGCTCCTATGTTGTGTAGAAATGACCATATATGTAGTTTCCTATTTTCTTGTATTCTTATAGGTTAATTTCCTTGTATTCTTATAGGTCAATTTTCTTGTATTTTCATTGGTTAAATGTTGTAGGGGTGGTTTTATACCATTGGTTGAAGTACAAGTTCACTAAATACTATAAAAGATGATGATGTAATATATGGGATAGGAATCTTGCTTGATCCTACCAGACGGAAATACGTGTCTGTTTGGTTATTTATGTTGCTAGCAACGTTCTATGAATTAATTTGGAAATCACTAGGTCAACCGTGAAGGGTCACTTAGATCCTACCTCAACAGATGGCGCCCAACGTGGGGCCCCCATATAGGGACACCTCTGCCCCCGGAGGACAATAAGACAAAGGACCCTCGGACCGGACATAAGCACTGGAAAATTGGGACTGATCACCCCCCACAACCACGGTAAGTTGGCAGTTAGACTGACCGTTTGGTGTGGTTTTCCTGTGTTTGTGTCACGCTGTCTAGCAGATATATATATAAATAATGTCAGTAATCTATCAAGTGGGACAACATTCTATATAACATATAAATAGGTAACATTAACATGTATATATAGCATAGTATTACCTGACATAATATCCTGTGGGTCAATACTGAATCCTTTTCACGCTGTCTCTGGCTAGAGGTGGACCGGGGTCTATGCTGACCCTAAACTGGGGTCCTGACTAGTCCCTCTACCTGGAGGTACTGTTAATGGTACAGAGGTCCAGGCCGCCAGCGTAAACCCTGTCTCCTATAAATCCCTGACCACTGTAATCTAGTCCTGAGAAGGACCCTGATTACCAACAAAGGGAATGGACAGGTAAAGGTTAACAAACAGTATAGACAAACGAGACAGACAGGGGATAAAGTAAATACTGTCTTGCATACAACATTTAAACACAGAGGGAACACCAAAGGTCTAGGAGATAAACTATAAGCAAGGAGAGGAGAAACAACAAAGGAGCTCTTAGCTTAAGTCTTCTCAGAACCGATCCTATCTGCAGTCTGTATGAATGCTTTCACCGGCATCTAACCAGCAGACTGGCAGCTATATAAAGGAAGCTAATTAGAACATAATCAAAAGCAGCCGGGCGAGGCTGGACCTAGTCTTAGCAAAGAGCTAGGTAAAATTAACTCCCTCATTACCAAACACAAAGAAACAGCAACTCAGCTGCGAGAAGTCAGAATGTGCAATCGCGACAATCTTCGTGGCGATGCACCCATGACAGTACCCCCCCTTCTACGAGGGGCCTCCGGACCCTCAGGGCCAGGTCTGTCCGGGTAAGTCGTGTGGAAGGTCCGAACCAATCGATCTGCGTTAATCTCAGACGCAGAGACCCACGTCCTCTCCTCAGGACCATATCCCTTCCAATGAACCAAATACTGAAGGGACCGGCGATTCAGACGTGAGTCAATGATCTTCAACACTTGAAATTCTAAGTTACCATTGACCACCACTGGAGGAGGAGGTAGAAGTGACGGTATAACTGGCGCCACATACCTCTTAAGCAACGATTTGTGGAATACATTATGGATTTTAAACGTAGGAGGGAGGTCCAGACGAAATGCCACAGGATTAACTATAGAACTGATCCTGTATGGACCGATGAACCTGGGACCCAGTTTCCAGGAGGGAACTTTGCATTTTATATTCTTGGTAGACAACCACACCAGATCGTTCACACCTAGGTCCGGACCAGACACTCTCCTCCTATCAGACCTCCGCTTGAAACAGTTCCCCATAGCACTCAGACCATTCAGCACTCCTCTCCAAACTGAAGCAAGTGACGACGAGAATCGTTCCTCCTCAGGAACCCCAGATGGACGGGTATGTGGGGTCTTAGAGCGAGCACAAACTCCACAGGACGCCACAAAAGTTATTACCTCTTTATTTAAGTTAGGCCACCAAAACCGGCGAGAAAGGAGATCCACAGTTGCTTTACTCCCTGGATGTCCTGCTAAAGCAGAACTATGATGTGCCTCGATAACTTTTTGTCTTAACTGATTAGGAACAAACAGTTTCCCTGGAGGTCCTACAGGGGCGTCCCCCTGAGCCTCCAACACCTCCTCCTCAAGCTCAGAGCACACAGCCGACACCACCACTCCTTCCTGAAGGATAGGAACCGGGTCATCTGTCTTTCCGGCCCCTGGGAAACTACGAGATAAGGCATCAGGAAGCAATTTTATTGAGCAGTCATACGTGCGATGAGGAGGTAACTTTTGACACCCCTCCTCTGAGAACATCTCCCCAAAGTCCTCCAGAAAAGGAGGCAAAGTCCTAGGCACGACCGCACCGATGACCGTGTTCATGCAGTTATTCTTGCAAAATTCACCCCACTGGCCTATCTTTCTGGATTGCCAATCAATTACTGGGTTATGTTTAGCCAACCAGGGAAGTCCCAACACAATAGGAGTAGGAAGACCCTCCAACACATAACAAGACAACTGTTCTTTATGTATTGCCCCTACTCGAAGGTCTATGTTATGAACAGCTTGTACAAAGCTACCTTGACCGAGAGGTCTGGCGTCAATAGAAAGTATAGGGATCGGTTTGGCCAATACACTCAGTTGCATACCTTGCACCTGGGCAAACCGAGCGTCCACCATATTAGCCCCAGACCCACTATCAAGAAGAACCGAAATCCTCTCAACTCTCGCACCAACCACCACCTCCGCAGGCACGAGAAATTGAGACGGACCTGGGGACGAAATACCTACTCCCAGGTTGTCGTCCACCACACAACCTGGGATTAACAGTTTTTCGGTGACTTTTTTGCTCAATGAGGCACGGGAGGGACACTCCCCAACAAAATGTCCCCTCTCCCGCAGAAGAAACACCTTCTTGTCTTGCGGCGCACCGCCGATTCCCTCCTACAAAATGATGTCCCACCCAACTGCATAGGTTCCTCAGAACAGACCAGGGGAACCTCCATATAAGGGACTTTAGTAGTGGGTGGAGTAATAACAGGGGGCGGAGTTACCTCGCACCTCCCCCGAAGCCGTCTATCAATACGAATAGCAAGGGCCATAGCAGCCTCCAGTGACGGAGGAGAATCATACTGAGCCAAAACATCTTTTAATTTGTCAGATAACCCTTGACAAAACTGGCTCCTAAGAGCTGGGTCATTCCACTGAGTATCTGTGGCCCATCTACGGAACTCAGAAGAAAATTCCTCTGCCGGACGATCTCCCTGCTGTATCCTACGTAACTTCGTTTCAGCAAGGGAGACCCGATCCGGGTCATCATACACCAGCCCCAGGGCAGCAAAAAATCGATCTACTGACTGGAGGGCCGGGGAGCCCGGAGGAAGAGAGAACGCCCAGGATTGAGGGTCCCCTTGTAAGAGCGAGATGACAATTCCCACCCTCTGCTCCTCACTCCCCGATGACCGAGGCCGTAGCCGAAAGTACAATTTACATGCCTCCCGGAAGGTAAAAAATTTGTCCCGCCCACCAGTGAACCTGTCCGGGAGAGCAACCTTAGGTTCAGATCTGGTTTGCTCCGGGGGGGACAAAACCTTGGACTTAATGTCCGTAAACTCCATGGACAATTTCTGCAACTGCAGGGCAAGCTGGGCTACTGGATCCATGGTAGCTGGGGAGAATCTATAGTTGGGCCGGTGAAAATGTCACGCTGTATCACAGATATATATATATAAATAATGTCAGTAATCTATCAAGTGGGACAACATTCTATATAACATATAAATAGGTAACATTAACATGTATATATAGCATAGTATTACCTGACATAATATCCTGTGGGTCAATACTGAATCCTTTTCACGCTGTCTCTGGCTAGAGGTGGACCGGGGTCTATGCTGACCCTAAACTGGGGTCCTGACTAGTCCCTCTACCTGGAGGTACTGTTAATGGTACAGAGGTCCAGGCCGCCAGCGTAAACCCTGTCTCCTATAAATCCCTGACCACTGTAATCTAGTCCTGAGAAGGACCCTGATTACCACCATAGGGAATGGACAGGTAAAGGTTAACAAACAGTATAGACAAACGAGACAGACAGGGGATAAAGTAAATACTGTCTTGCATACAACATTAAAACACAGAGGGAACACCAAAGGTCTAGGAGATAAACTATAAGCAAGGTGAGGAGAAACAACAAAAGAGCTCTTAGCTTAAGTCTTCTCAGAACCGATCCTATCTGCAGTCTGTATGAATGCTTTCACCGGCATCTAACAAGCAGACTGGCAGGTATATAAAGGAAGCTAATTAGAACATAATCAAAAGCAGCCGGGCGAGGCTGGACCTAGTCTTAGCAAAGAGCTAGGTAAAATTAACTCCCTCATTACC
This sequence comes from Oophaga sylvatica, assembly GCA_033576555.1. Taxonomy (NCBI): domain Eukaryota; kingdom Metazoa; phylum Chordata; class Amphibia; order Anura; family Dendrobatidae; genus Oophaga; species Oophaga sylvatica. The sequence continues at coordinate 4,944 of JARQOD010002734.1, read as the reverse complement.
AAACACAAAGAAACAGCAACTCAGCTGCGAGAAGTCAGAATGTGCAATCGCGACAATCTTCGTGGCGATGCACCCATGACAGTTTGTTGCTAGAAAGAGGATCTGAGGTTTGTCCCCGGTGGTGGGATGATTCTCGGGTGGAATCATATAGAGGTGTAGTTCCATTGGGGGCCCAGTGTTCGAACCGTACCTCATAAGGGACGGACACCCCGGATTGACCAGTGATTGTAACTCTCTTTTTAGTCAAAATATCCTGAAATCCTGATCACTGTTAGAATCGGGCACGATGAAGTGATCGAAGATTGGTTAGGATGCGTAACTCAGGAATATATAGATATATATAACCAGAGGTGTCCGGAGGGATAGTCTAAGATGCCCTCCTCCTTTCACTGAGTATCGTGTTGTGGGGCCATCCCTGTGGGGCAGACCCGGGCAAGGGGCGGCCCGCGGGCCGCATCCGGCCCGCCGGCTGTCAGTGACCGGCCCGCGGAGGCGCTCCGGCAGATCAGCAAGGATGCATGATCTCACCTTGTCTGCCGGGACTCCTCCGGTTCCTTCCTTCTGCCGTGACTTAGAGACACGCCGGGCGTTTGATAGACACGCCGGGCGCGTCCTCTCTGATGCTAGGGGCGGGGCTAGGGGCGGGGGCAGCTCGCAACCTCTGAAGCTGGGATCCCTGGATGGACTGAGGCGGTGACTCATCCCGCGCACCGCCGACAGAGCAGCGGCTATGTAAGTCAGTGCGGGGATAGGGGGGGCGGTGGTGGGGGCCTTGGTGCTGCTCCAGAGCCTGCAGGGCAGGCGTTCTATATGGTCTCTGGAGCATGTGAGTTGGGCTGTGTTACACTGGTTATGAAAAGGAAGGGGGGAATGTTTCTGTATGTGACCGGCCGCGGGACACAGCTCACCGCGTCTGCCGGGACTCCTCCGGTTCCTGAGGAATGATGAGTACACGTGCTTCCTCCCCTGTCCCCTGCAGCAGCCACTCTGTTCTTCTGACACTCGGGCAGACAATTCTTCCAATGGGAGTCCCGATTCTCTGCCTGAGTGTCAGAAGAACAGAGTGGCTGCTGCAGGGGACAGGGGAGGAAGCACGTGGTGTGTGTGTACCACTCCTGTACTCATGATACATCAGGAACCACAGGAGTCCAAGCAGACGCAGTGAGCTTTATCATCCTTGCACCAGAGTGGACCCTGACCTCTGCGGGTCACAGTAAAGGGTATGCCACACTAAACAATATCGCTAACGGGATCGCTAAAAAACGTCACTATTTAGCGATCCCGTTAGCGATGTTGTTGTGTGCGGCAGCTTCCAGCGACGAGCTTCCTGCTGTGATCTCGCTCGTCGCTGGAATCGTTCCGGACCCTATTTTATCGCCGGCGCCCCGCTGGGTAAGTATATATCGCTAGTGTGGCACCTTTTCTTAGCGATTTAGCGGTACTTTTGTACCGCTAAAGTCGTTAAGAAGATCGCTAACGGCGATAGCGTCGTTAACTATATCGCTAAATGTGGCCGCACTTAGCGATATAGAAACAATCCCGCTAGCGATCGCATTAGTATGCGTCGTTATCGTGATCGCTAGCGGGATTGTTTAGTGTGGCAGTACCTTTAGCCCTTAAATATGTCAGCTAACATTAAAAAAAGGAAGATTGATGCAGAATGCAGAGTTTTTAAAAAGGAATGGACTTCTAAATATTTATTTACTGAAGCCAAAGGTAAAGCTGTATGCTTAGTTTGTGGAGAGCAGATAGCTGTGTTTAAGGATTACAATTTAAGTCGCCATTATGAGACAAAACATGCAGAGAAATACAAGAACTTGACAGAGGCAGAGCAGGCACGGGCATCTGAAGATTTGCTATCAAAACTGCAAAGGCAGCAAGGATTTTTTACAAAGCTCCACACATCCAGGGATGCAGCCGTCAGGACAAGCTTTGTAATATCCCACAAAATTGCAAGAAACAGTAAGCCATTCTGTGAAGGGGAGTTCGTCAAAGAATGTTTGGTGGACTCTGCAGCGATAATTTGTCCTGAGAAAAAAGAAGCATTTTCAAATGTGCCCCTCTCCAGACGAACCGTAACAAGACAGGTAGAAGACATTGCGGGGAATTTGGAGTTTCAGCTGAAAAACAAAGTTGATGATTTTATTTTTTTTTCCATGGCTCTGGATGAGAGCTGTGATATCCGTGATACCGAACAGTTACTTATCTTTGTACGCGGAATAACAAAAAAATTTGAGATGACCGAAGAGCTGTTAGCTTTGCGATCAATGAAAGGTACCACAACAGGGAGTGATTTGTTCACCGAAGTAAATGCATCCATGGACAAACTGGGCCTAAAATGGAACAAATTAGTAAGTGTTATAACCGATGGCTGTCCAAATATGACAGGGAAAAATGTTGGACTTTTGAAGCGGATGCAAGATAAAGTGAATGAAATAAACCCAGAACAGAAATTGATATTTTTGCATTGCATTATTCATCAAGAAGTGCTGTGCAAGTCGGTGCTAAAAATCAGCCATGTTGTTGATGTTGTAACTAAAGGTACTGCCACACTACACAATCCCGCAAGCGATCTCGTTAGCATCGCATACTAATGAGATCGCTAGCGGGATTGTTTCTATATCGCTAGTAGCTACCTATTTTAGCGATGTCGTTAACGACTCTATCGCGGTTAGCGATCTCCTTAACGACTTTAGCGGTACAGAAGTACCGCTAAATCGCTAAAAAAGGTGCCACACTAGCGATATATACTTACCCAGTGGGAGCGCCGGCGATAAAATAGGGTCCGGAACGATTCCAGCGACGAGCGAGATCACAGCAGGAAGCTCGTCGCTGGAAGCTGCCGCACTGAACAACATCGCTAACGGGATCGCTAAATAGTGACGTTTTTTAGCGATCCCGTTAGCGATGTTGTTTAGTGTGGCATACCCTTAAGACAGTTAATTTCATCAGGGCAAGAGCGCTGAATCACAGACAGTTTGTTGCACTGTTGGAGGAGCAAGAAAGTGAACATAGTGACATAGGCTACCAGACAGCTGTGAGATGGCTCAGCCTTGGAAAGGTGCTTAAAAGAGTATGGGACCTGAGAGCTGAGATTCAGGATTTTTGTAAGATGAAAGGCAAAGACATCCCAGAGTTCTCAGATAAGCACTGGATAGCAGATCTGGCCTTTGCCATTGATGTGACTACACTAATGAATGAGCTAAATACCAAGCTCCAAGGCAAAGGCCTCTTTGCACATGAAATGTTCAGCTTGGTGACAGCTTTCATGAGAAAGTTGAAGTTTCTTTCTAGCCAATTGAAGGACAAAATTCTCACTCACGTGCCAACACTGAAAGAAGTCAACACCATCAGCTGATCACCTCGACAAGTATTCATCCATGTTAGCGGCTTTACATGATGAATTTTCCAGAAGATTTGAAGACTTCAAAGCAGTTGAGAGTGAATTGCACACGATTTCCTCTCCCTTTGCATGCTGTGTGGATAATGCACCCAGTGATGTCCAGTTAGAACTCATTGATCTGCAGTCTGACAATCTACTGGCAGAGCTTTTTAAATCAGTATCACTGCTGGAGTTTTATTCTTCTCTCAAAGAGGAAAACTTTCCAAACATAAGGAGGCATGCTCAGAGGATGTTGGTTCTCTTTGGATCTACCTACGTATGTGAACAAACATTCTCACTGATGAAGTTCAACAAATCCAGATACAGATCCTCTCTCAGTGATGATCACTTGTGTGCTGTTCTTCGCATATCCACCTCAGATATTGAACCTAACTTCAATGAACTTGTTCAGGCCCAAAACAGGCTAGATTACTCTCATTGAACATTTTCATGTTATTGAAATGTTTAATTTTCTGTTCTTTACGAAGTTAAAGGGATGCCGTTCGTTAAAAAACTAACATGATATCTTGACCTAAAATAGCAAGTTTTTTCCAAACACTGTTAAAGTTAACAATTTTCTAAAGTGAACAATCACAAGCTGGTTGCAGTTCAACATCTTATCATTAAATAATGATGTAATTAGGTCCTCCGTATTTTCATTGTATTTTAAATCTTTGCATTGTTTAACATACTGTTTGTTTATGAAAAGATAGCATATGTATATATACAGTATTGGGTAGAACAGAGTTAATTATATTAGTCCGGCCCTCTAAAACCATCCCAATTTTTCATGCGGCCCCCTGGCAAAATTAATTGCCCACCCCTGCTGTGGGGATAGATAGGCCCGGTGCGACAGACTATACGGCCGCTCTAGGACTGGGCACAATTTAAGTAAGGATATTTAATTAAAGAAGAGTTTGGATTTGTGTAATGGATTGGATACTGTCTGTCTTATGGTTCAGAGACGTAAAAAAAAAAAAAAAAAAGTTAGAAGAATTCAGCCCGTTCTGTATCAGGAAGAAAAAAAAAAGCCAGCCAGGAGTAGTTCTAGCCCCCACCTCCACAAGCAGACATCTGCAGCTCCAAGGACAGTTCTTATCAGTGCCCACATAGCAGACTCCAGCCCCCCTTCACCTTAACCCCTGTGTACCGGCTGGTACAAGATCTATGGGCAGTTACTGATCTGGAAACTCCAGTGGTGTCTAATATATATATATATACTCTTTTGTTCCAGATATCTCAGGATGCTGCTTGGTTCACAGTTATCGATTTTCCAATGTGTTTTTTAGTATTCTATTACACCAAGATTGTGAATTTCTGTTTGTATTTATTTATCAGGGAGGACAATTGATGTGGACAGTTCTGCCACAAAGGGCCCTAAATAGTCCCAATTAGTTTGTAAAAAAAATATGGGCGAGTGTCTTTTACCCTGATAATTGACCACCCCCATGTCACGCTGCTCCAGTATGTGGATGATTCTTGCTGTGTGTATGGACGGAGTAGGAAGCCATGTTGCTATTGTTAGTCTTCTGAAGCATCTGGCAGATCTGAATTGTCGGGTT
>JARQOD010002733.1:28693-73828 GCA_033576555.1 Oophaga sylvatica | reverse complement strand
CCCCCCCAAAACCTGCAACTGCAGACCCAGCGGGGCTACGGACCCATGGAAAACGGGAGATAATTTTTATGGCCAGTAAAAAAGCCGGTCAATGATAGTATACAATGTCAAAAACTATTAATACAGGAAACAACACTCATACAACAACTAATAGAAACATCAGCATGAATATAAAAGATTTACCTGACAGAATCTGTGAACTCGATTAACTTGAGGATTGATGAGCTGAAACGGGAAAGGTGGAAGGGGATCTAACCCTGACCCTAAACGGGGGTCCTAACAAAACCCCCTATTTGGGAGGTACGTAAGGGTTCAGAGGTCCAAGTTCCAACCAACCCCTGTTTCTATCAGCCCTAAAACCGTAACGTCCTGAAGGACCCCGATACCCCCAAAGGGATTGGGCTGATCTAGCTAAATACACAGATTAGACAATAAGACAAAAGGGGAAAAAATCGCTTGCAAACACTCAAACCCAAAGGAACAAAAAATGGTCGGGGAAATAAACTTAACCAAAGTTGAGTTGAAAACTAAGGAGCTCAAACTAAAGTCTATACAGATTATTCCATCTGGGTCTGCATGAAGGTTTCAGGGCAACCCCCCAAGCAGACCCCGGATTTAAAGGAACCAAATCACAAGAAATCAATTCAGCCGGGAAAAAACTGCCCCCACCCCGCCCCCGACCCAAAGACAGAAAATCCCTCCCAAACCAAAGAAAAGCTCAGCTGTGAGAAGTCAAATGGCAACCGGACGATCTTGTGGAAGCACAAGAAACCACCCATCATTGCCTTTCCCACCCCCCCCATCATTGCTTTTACATCACCCATCTTGCCCCCTTTCCCCTCACTCCCCTCATTGTCTTTTCCACTCCACCCTCACTGCCTTTTCCCCCCCATCATTGCCCTTTCCCCTACTTCCATCTTTCCTCCTCCACCATCCCCATCATTGCCTTCTCCATCACCCCATCATTGCCTTCCCCCCATCACGGCCTTCTCCCCATCACCCCCATCATGGCCTTCTCCCCATCACCCCATCATTGCCCTCTCCCCATCACCCCATCACTGCCCTATCCCCATCACCCCCTTCATTGCCTTCTCCCCATCACCCTCATAATTGCCTTCTCCCCATCACCTCCATCATGGCCTTCTCCCCATCACCTCCATCATGTCCTTCTCCCCATCACCTCCATCAATGCCTTCTCCCCATCACCCCCATCATTGCCTTCTCCCTCTCACCTCCATCATGGCCTTCTCTCCTTCACCTCCATTATGGAATTCTCCCCATCACCTCCATCATTGCCTTCTCCCCATCACGTACATCATGGCCTTCTTCCCCTCACCTCCATCATGGCCTTCTCCCCATCACCTCCATCATGGCCTTCTCCCCATCATTGCCCTCTCCTCCACCTAAACAAACACAGACACACATAGCAACATTCACCTGTCTGCACATTCCCCCGTAGCTGCACATGCACGTACACAACACCACCGCTCATCTCTACACACACACCAACACACACACACACATACATCACCTCTCACCTGTCCGCACCGCAGGCACTTCCGCAGCATCACCGGCGCCCACGCTTTCTCTTTCTGCCACAGCCGGCCGCTGAATGATGATGTCATCCAGCAGCGCTGCTGTCTGTGTGAGAGGAAGCGCGGGCGCCGGGCTGGAGGCAGGATGGATCCTTGCAGCTTCTCTCCTGCTATTTTCTCTTGTAGGCAGCGGAGCTGCTAGGATCGCTTCCTGCCCGCTGCACATGAGGGCAACTGGCCAGGGGCCCCCGGAGCCTCGGGGCCGGATACACAGGCCAGATTGCCCTCATTATTAGCCGCCCTGCAGGGGCCCCCTGGAGCCTATGGGCCCCGATGCAGCTGCACTTGTTGAACTGGCGGTATGTCTGCCCATGATTTCCACAACAGCATGTGAAATTGATTGTCAATCAGGGTTGCTTCCTAAGTGGACAGTTTGATTTCACAGAAGTTTGATTTACTTGGAGTTATATTCTGTTGTTTAAGTGTTCCCTTTATTTTTTTGAGCAGTGTATATGTTCAGCTGGTATAACCTGGGTATCTCCTGTATGTATTTGTGTATATACAGCCGGTATAACCTGGGCATCTCTGGTATGTATTTGTATATATACAGCTGGTATAAGTTGGGCATCTCCCGTATGTATTTGTATATATACAGCTGGTATAACCTGGGCATCTCCAGTATATAATTATACATGTACAGCTGGCATAACCTGGGAATCTCCAGTATATAATTATATATGTACAGCTGGTATAACTTGGGCATCTCTGTGTATAATTATATTTGTACAGCTGGTATAACCTGGGCATCTCCTGGGTATAATTACCTTATATATGTAGAGCTGGTATAACCTGGGCATCTCCTGTATATAATTATATATGTACAGCTGGTATAACCTGGGCATCTCCTGTATATAATTATATATGTACAGCTGGTATAACCTGGGCATCTCCTGTGTATAATTATATATGCACAGCTGGTATAACCTGGGCATCTCCTGTGTATAAGTATATATGTACAGCTGGTATAACCTGGGCATCTCCTGGGTATAATTACCTTATATATGTAGAGCTGGTATAACCTGGGTATCTCCTGTATATAATTATATATGTACAGCTGGTATAACCTGGGCATCTCCTGTATATAATTATATATGTACAGCTGGTATAACCTGGGCATCTCCTGTGTATAATTATATATGCACAGCTGGTATAACCTGGGCATCTCCTGTGTATAAGTATATATGTACAGCTGGTATAACCTGGGCATCTCCTGGGTATAATTACCTTATATATGTAGAGCTGGTATAACCTGGGTATCTCCTGTATATAATTATATATGTACAGCTGGTATAACCTGGGCATCTCCTGTATATAATTATATATGTACAGCTGGTATAACCTGGGCATCTCCTGTGTATAATTATATACTGTATGCACAGCTGGTATAACCTGGGCATCTCCTGTGTATAATTATATATGTACAGCTGGTATAACCTGGGCATCTCATGTGCATAATTACCGTATATATGAACAGCTGGTATAACCTGGGTATCTTCTGTATGTATTTGTGTATATACAGCCGGTATAACCTGGGTATCTCCTGTATGTATTTGTGTATATACAGCCGGTATAACCTGGGCATCTCCTGTATGTATTTGTGTATATACAGCTGGTATAACCTGGGTATCTCCTGTATGTATTTGTGTATATACAGCTGGTATAACCTGGGCATCTCCTGTATGTATTTGTGTATATACAGCTGGTATAACCTGGGTATCTCCTGTATGTATTTGTGTATATACAGCTGGTATAACCTGGGCATCTCCTGTATGTATTTGTGTATATACAGCCGGTATAACCTGGGTATCTCCTGTATGTATTTGTGTATATACAGCCGGTATAACCTGGGCATCTCCTGTATATAATATATATGTACAGCCGGTATAACCTGGGCATCTCCTGTATATAATTATATATGTACAGCCGGTATAACCTGGGCATCTCCTGTATGTATTTGTGTATATACAGCCGGTGTAACCTTGGTATCTTCTGTATGTATTTGCGTTATATACAGCCGGTATAACCTGGGCATCTCCTGTATATAATTATATATGTACAGCCGGTTATAACCTGGGCATCTCCTGTATATAATTATATATGTACAGCCGGTATAACTTGGGTATCTCCTGTATGTATTTGTGTATATACAGCCGGTATAACCTGGGTATCTCCTGTATGTATTTGTGTATATACAGCTGGTATAACCTGGGTATCTCCTGTATGTATTTGTGTATATACAGCCGGTATAACCTGGGTATCTCCTGTATGTATTTGTGTATATACAGCCGGTATAACCTGGGTATCTCCTGTATGTATTTGTGTATATACAGCCGGTATAACCTGGGTATCTCCTGTATGTATTTGTGTATATACAGCCGGTATAACCTGGGTATCTCCTGTATGTATTTGTGTATATACAGCCGGTATAACCTGGGTATCTCCTGTATGTATTTGTGTATATACAGCCGGTATAACCTGGGTATCTCCTGTATGTATTTGTGTATATACAGCCGGTATAACCTGGGTATCTCCTGTATGTATTTGTGTATATACAGCCGGTATAACCTGGGTATCTCCTGTATGTATTTGTGTATATACAGCCGGTATAACCTGGGTATCTCCTGTATGTATTTGTGTATATACAGCTGGTATAACCTGGGTATCTCCTGTATGTATTTGTGTATATACAGCCGGTATAACCTGGGTATCTCCTGTATGTATTTGTGTATATACAGCGGTATAACCTGGGATCTCCTGTATGTATTTGTGTATATACAGCTGGTATAACCTGGGCATCTCCGTATGTATTTGTGTATATACAGCCGGTATAACCTGGGTATCTCCTGTATGTATTTGTGTATATACAGCTGGTATAACCTGGGCATCTCCTGTATGTATTTGTGTATATACAGCCGGTATAACCTGGGCATCTCCTGTATGTATTTGTGTATATACAGCCGGTATAACCTGGGCATCTCCTGTATGTATTTGTGTATATACAGCGGTATAACCTGGGCCATCTCCTGTATGTATTTGTGTATATACAGCCGGTATAACCTGGGTATCTCCTGTATGTATTTGTGTATATACAGCTGGTATAACCTGGGCATCTCCTGTATGTATTTGTGTATATACAGCCGGTATAACCTGGGCATCTCCTGTATGTATTTGTGTATATACAGCTGGTATAACCTGGGTGTCTTCTGTCACTCTCTCCTGGGAATGGTGTGAGGCTGAGGACAGCGGTGAAAAGACCCCGCGTGACATCCGGCTCATGTACGAGATTTACTGTTGTAATAAAGCTGGAAATATAAAATCAAAGCAAACAGAATAAAGTACAGAAAGTCTTGGATTCTGAGCGCAATGATGACTAGATATTTTCTGAACTCACATCAGATACAGATGGAATTTGGCAAGAAGTTTCCAGCAGAATATTCGCCCTGTGGGATGATATGAGGATGAGTTGCAAAGGACAGGAGGTCACAGCTATTGCTGGGGGCCACGTCGGCGGTAATAGCCCCGCGACACATGTACAGCCAGACCAGATGCGTTGTGGTGCTGTGGTGGCCACCTCCATTATTATGCTTCGCTGTCAGTAAATTATGAACCTGTTATTATAGGATGATAAAGCCGATCTATGAAGAGCCGTCTCCCCGAGTTATAGCGGCACCTGGGCTCTGCTTGCACTTTACACTTCTCTCTGTATAATCGTCCGTTTCCTTGGTGACTCGCGGTTTTATCATCCTCCGCTGACAATATACGATTATTTGTGTTAGGCCGGCGTCACACACAACTACAAAAAATCGGTCCGTTTTAGTCGGTCGATTGTCGGATCAAAATGCAAACATCACACATCCTTCTGTTATCCGATTTTCCTTCAAAGATGCGATTTAGTCGCATGTGTGTGTACCTTGTAACATCCGATTTTCATCCGACTTGCGAGAATTTCTCGCAGGCTTGCAAAACTGACATATAATGGATCCAAAAGAATAGTATTTCAATCACAAAAGAAAGAATAGATATATACACATAGAACACATATATATATATACATGTCATTGTGACATGTATATATATATATATATATTTATAGTTCCTAGACTTCTACATACTGTTATAGCCGCTAATTCAATTGCCGGCTTTTGTGAAATCACAGAAGCCGACATGAAATGATACATTGTTTCCACACAGTTAACCATGTCATTTCCTGTATTTTGATATTTGTTTAGAACTTACAATTACATGAGTGTATTTGTGCAAAATTTCAGACATGTAGGGGTTAATTAAAGGTGTAAATTCGTTGAAAAAAAATGCGTGGGCTCCCGCTGTATTTTCTCCACCAGACAGACAAAGCAAGCGAGTGGGGGCAGATAATAACAGCCTAGGGAGGGTACATTTTTTTTGTGCCCCCCCTGGCTACTAACATCTGCCCCCAGACACCCCAGAAAGGGCAAATCTATAATTAGATTTGCCCTTTCTGGCACTTTGCCCGTCTATTCCCATTGCCCTGTAGCGGTGGCGAATGGGTTAATAAGGCGTTAATGTCACCTTAGTATTGAAAGGTGACCTTAAGGCAGGTTAATAATTGAGAGCTGTCAATTAGACAACTATCAATTATTAATCCTATTGTATGATAGAAAAATCAAACACACACAGTTTAATAAAAAAGAAGTTTAATGAAATAATCACACAGTTTTTAACCATATTTTATTTTCCTGCTAAAACCATTTCCTGTAATAAAAATAAAATAAAAAAGCAAAATGATTCTTACCAATCCGATGTACAGTCAGGTCCCACGGTGTAATCTATCAGAAAGGGTTAACAGGTTACAGGTCGCAGAGAGCTAATAATGCTGTCTCAGACCTGTATTCCCCTGAATGAATAAGTTACTCTCCCAGCAAAAGGAGAGGAATAGATTCATGAATGGAGCTTAATTGATTTATTGCCACTTTCACTTGAGTGACCTGACCTAAAGGGTATGCCACACTAAACAATATCGCTAACGGGATCGCTAAAAAACGTCACTATTTAGCGATCCCGTTAGCGATATTGTTCAGTGCGGCAGCTTCCAGCGACGAGCTTCCTGCTGTGATCTCGCTCGTCGCTGGAATCGTTCCGGACCCTATTTTCTCGTCGGCGCTCCCGCTGGGTAAGTATCTTATCGCTGTGTGGCACCTTTTCTTAGCGATTTAGCGGTACTTTTGTACCGCTAAAGTCGTTAAGAAGATCGCTACGGCGATACGTCGTTAACTATATCGCTAAATGTGGCTGCATTTAGCGATATAGAAACAATCCCGCTAGCGATCGCATTAGTATGCGTCGTTATAGTGATCGCTAGCGGGATTGTTTAGTGTGGCAGTACCTTAAGGTGAAAGTGGATACAATCAATTAAGCTTCATTCATTAATCACATCCTCTCCTGTCGGCAGGAGATAAGCTCATTCATTCAGGAGCTATCAGATGAGCACGCAGGATTACTTGCGCTGCTTATCTGATTGCTAGTAGTTAACCCTTTGTGAAGGATTACATCGTGGGACGTGACAGATTGCCAGATAGGTAAGAATAATGTTGTTTTATTATTTTATATTTATTTTAGAAGAACAAGGGCTTCGAACGGATTAAGAGTGAAATAAAAGATGGTCAAAAATATGTGTTTTTATTTCATTAAAATTATTTATTCTTAAAGTGTGTGTGTTTTTTTTATTTACTTCAATAGGATTAATAATTGATATTTGTCTAATTGACAGCTCTCAATTATTAACCTGCCTTAAGGTCACCTTTCAATACTAAGGTGACATTAAGGTGTCATTATTAACCCATTCGCCACCGCTACAGGGCAATGGGAATAGACGGGCAAAGTGCCAGAAAGGGCGAATCTAATTATAGATTTGCCCTTTCTGGGGTGTCTGGGGGCAGATGTTAGTAGCCAGGGGGGCACAAAAAAAATGTACCCTCCCTAGGCTATTATTATCTGCCCCCACTCGCTTGCTTTGTCTGTCTGGTGGAGAAAATACAGCGGGAGCCCACGCATTTTTTTTCAACAAATTTACACCTTTAATTAACCCCTACATGTCTGAAATTTTGCACAAATACACTCATGTAATTGTAAGTTCTAAACAAATATCAAAATACAGGAAATGACATGGTTAACTGTGTGGAAACAATGTATCATTTCATGTCGGCTTCTGTGATTTCACAAAAGCCGGCAATTGAATTAGCGGCTATTACAGTATGTAGAAGTCTAGGAACTATAAATATATATATATATATATATATACATGTCACAATTACATATATATATATATATATATATATATATATGTATTCTATGTGTGTATATCTATTCTTTCTATTCTTTATTAACCCCTTCACCCCCAAGGGTGGTTTGCACGTTAATGACCGGGCCAATTTTTACAATTCTGACCACTGTCTCTTTATGAGGTTATAACTCTGGAACGCTTCAACGGATCTTCGCGATTCTGAGATTCTTTTCTCGTGACATATTGTACTTCATGTTAGTGGTAAAATTTCTTCGATGTAACTTGCGTTTATTTTTGAAAAAAATGCAAATATGGCGAAAATGTTTAAAATTTTGCAATTTTCAAACTTTGAATTTTTGTTCACTTAAAACAGAGAAATATATCACACAAAATAGTTAAGAAATAACATTTTCCACATGTCTACTTTACATCAGCACAATTTTGGAACCAAAATTTTTTTTTGTTAGGAAGTTATAAGGGTTAAAAGTTGACCAGCGATTTCTCATTTTTACAACAAAATTTACAAAGCCATTTTTTTTAGGGACCACCTCACATTTGAAGTCACTTTAAGGGGTCCATATGGCAGAAAATACCCAAAAGTGACACCATTCTAAAAACTGCACCCCTCAAGGTACTCAAAACCACATTCAAGAAGTTTATTAACCCTTCAGGTGCTTCACAGTAACTAAAGCAACGTGGAAGGAAAAAATGAATATTTTACTTTTTAGCCACAAAAATGATCTTTTACAAACTTTTTTTTTATTTTCACAAGGGTAAAAGGAGAAAATGGACAGATAAGGTTGTTATGCAATTTCTCCTGAGTACGCCAATACCCCATATGTGGGGGAAAACCACTGTTTGGGCACACGGCAGAGCTCGTAAGGGAAGGAGCGACGTTTGACTTTTTCAAACTAAAATTGGCTGGAATTTAGATTGGATGCCATGTCGCGTTTGGAGAGCCCCTGATGCGCCTAAACAGTGGAAACCCCCCACAAGTGACACCATTTTGGAAAATAGACCCCCTAAGGTACTTATCTAGATCTGTTGTGAGCACTTTGAACCCTCAAGTGTTTCACAAAAGTTTATAAAGCCTGGGTGTGAAAAAAAAAAATCAATTTTCCACAAAAATGATTTTTTAGTCCCAAATTTTTGAATTTTCCCAAGGAAATTGGACCCCAAAAGTTGTTGTCCAATTTGTCCTGAGTACGCTTATACCCCATATGTGGGGGGGGAAACTGTTTGGGCGCACGGCAGGGCTTGGAAAGGAAGTAGTAACGTTTTGGAATGCAGACGTTAATGGGGGTCATGTTCCGTTTGCAGTGCCCCAGATGAGCCTAAACAGTGGAAACCCCCCACAAGTGACCCCATTTTGGAAACTAGACCCCTAAGGAACTTATCTAGATCTTTGGTGAGCACTTTGAACCCCCAAGTGCTTCACACAAGTTTATAATGCCCGGGCACGAAAATAAAAAATCCTATTTTTTTCCCACAAAAATTATCTTTTAGTCACTAATTTTTTATTTTCCCAAGGGTAACAGGAGAAATTGGACCACATAAGTTGTTGTACAATTTGTCCTGAGTACGCTGATACCCCATATGTGGGGGGGAACCACTGTTTGGGCGCACGGCAGAGCTCGGAATGGAAGGAGCACCATTTGACTTTTTCCAACCAAAATTGGCTGGAATTGAGTTTGGATGCCATGTTGCATTTGGAGAGCCCCTGATGTGCCTAAACAGTGGAAACCCCCCACAAATGACCCCATTTGGGAAACTAGACCCCTAAGGAACTTATCTAGATTTTTGATGAGCAATTTGAACCCCAAGTGCTTCACACAAGTTTATAACGTAGAGCCGTAAAATTTAAAAATCATATTTTTTCCACAAAAATGATCTTTTCACCCCAATTTTTATTTTTCCAAGGGTAACAAGACTCCAAAAGTTATTGTGCAATTTGTCCTGAGTGCGCTGATACCCATATGTGGGGGTAAACCACTGCTTGGGTGCATGGCAGAGTTTGGAAGGGAAGGAGCGCCGTCTGACTTTTTCAACGCAGAATTGGCTGGACGCCATGTCGTGTTTGGAGAGCTCCTGATCTGCCTAAACAGTGGAAACCCCATAAATGACACCATTTTGGAAACTAGACCCTCAAGGAACTTATCTAGATGTGTGGTGAGAACTTTGAACCCCCAGGTGTTTCACTAAAGTTTATAACGTACAGCCGTAAAATAAAAAATCTTTTTTTTTTTTACAAAAATGATTTTTTCGCCCCCAATTTTTTATTTTCACAAGGGTAACAGAAGAAATTGGAATGCAAAAGTTGTTGTCCAATTTGTCCTGAGTACACTGATACCCAATATGTGGACGAAAACTACTGTATGGGCACACGTCGGGGCTCGGAAAGGAAGTAGCGACGTTTTGGATTGCAGACTTTGATGGAATGGTCTGGGGGCGTCATGTCACATTTGGAGAGCCCCTGATGCACCTAAACAGTGGAAACCCCCCACAAGTGACCCCATTTTGGCAAATAGACCCCACAAGGAACTTATCTAGATGTGTGGTGAGCACTTTGAACCCCCGAAGTGCTTCACAGAAGTTTATAACGCACAGCCGTAAAAATAAAAAACCCTTTTTTTTTTACAAAAATGATTTTTTCGCCCCCAATATTTTATTTTCACAAGGGTAACAGGAGAAATTGGACCCCAAAAGTTGTTGTCCAATTTGTCCTGAGTACGCTGATACCCAATATGTGGGAGAAAACTACTGTATGGGCGCACGTCAGGGCTCGGAAGGGAAGTAGTGGCGTTTTGGATTGCAGACTTTGATGGAATGGTCTGGGTGCGTCATGTCGCATTTGGAGAGCCCCTGATGCGCCTAAACAGTGGAAACCCCCCACAAGTGACCCCATTTTGGAAAATAGACCCCACAAGGAACTTATCTAGATGTGTGGTGAGCACTTTGAACCCCGAAGTGCTTCACAGAAGTTTATAACGCACAGCCGTAAAAATAAAAAATCCTTTTTTTTTTGCAAAAATAATTTTTTCGCCCCAATATTTTATTTTTACAAGGGTAACAGGAGAAATTGGACCCCAAAAGTTGTTGTCCAATTTGTCCTGAGTACGCTGATACCCAATATGTGGGAGAAAACTACTGTATGGGTACACGTTGGGGCTCGGAAGGGAAGTAGAGACGTTTTGGATTGCAGACTTTGATGGAATGGTCTGGGGGCGTCATGTCGCATTTGGAGAGCCCCTGATGCGCCTAAACAGTAGAAATCCCCAACAAGTGACCCCATTTTGGAAAATAGACCCCCACAAGGAACTTATCTAGGTGTGTGGTGAGCGCTATGAAGCCCCAAGTGCTTCACAGAAGTTTATAATGTACAGCCGTAAAAACAAAAAAATATTTTTTTTTGTACAAAAATGATATTTTCGCCCCCAGTTTTTTATTTTCCCAAGGGTAACAGAAGAAATAGGACAAATTGCACAATAACTCTTGGGGTCCAGAGTACGCTGATCCCCCATATGTGGGGATAAACTACTGTTTGGACGCATGGCAGAGCTCAGAAGTGAAGGAGCACCGTTTGACTTTTTCAACGCAGACTTGGCTGGAATTGAGATCAGACGCCATGTCACATTTGGAGAGCCCCTGATGTGCCTAAACAGCGGAAACTCCCCAATTCTAACTCCAACCCTAACCCAAACACACCCCTAACCCTAGTCCCAACCCTAACCACAAACCTAACCCTAACACACCCCTAATCCCAACCCTAACCCTAATCCTAACTTTAGCGCCAACCCTAACC
Organism: Oophaga sylvatica; assembly: GCA_033576555.1. Lineage (NCBI taxonomy): Eukaryota > Metazoa > Chordata > Amphibia > Anura > Dendrobatidae > Oophaga > Oophaga sylvatica. Next base: position 62,172 of record JARQOD010002733.1, on the reverse strand, counting down.
CTAACTTTAGCCGCAACCCTAACCCTAACCCTAATGGGAAAATGGAAATAAATACATTTTTTTAATTTTATTATTTTTCCCTAACTAAGGGGGTGATAAAGGGGGGTTTGATTTACTATTTATAGCGGGTTTTTATGATTGGCAGCTGTCACGCTAAAAGACGCTTTTTATTGCAAAAATAGTTTTTTGCATCGCCACATTTTGAGAACTATAATTTTTGCATATTTTGGCCCACAAAGTCATGTGAGGTCTTATTTTTTGCGGTACGAGTTGACTTTTTATTTGTACCATTTTTGAGCAGGTGACATTTTTTGATCGCTTTTTATTTCGATTTTTGGGAGGTTAGAATGAACAAAAATCAGCAATTCATGAATTTCTTTTGGGGGAGGCGTTTTTATTGTTCCGCGTGTGGTAAAATTGATAAAGCAGTTTTATTCTTCGGGTCAGTACGATTATGGCGATACCTCATTTATATCATTTTTTTATGTTTTGGCGCTTTTATAGAATAAAAACAATTTTATATAAAAAATAATTATTTTTGCATCGCTTTATTCTGCGAGCTATAACTTTTTTATTTTTTCGCTGATGATGCTGTATGGCGGCTCGTTGTTTGCGGGACAAGATGACGTTTTCAACGGTACCATGTTTATTTATATCGGTCTTTTTGATCGCGCGTTATTCCACTTTTTGTTCGGCGGTATGATGATAAAGCATTGATTTTTTGCTTCGTTTTTTTTTTTTTTTTTTTTAAGGGGTTCACTAAAGGGGTTAACTAGTGGGACAGTTTTATAGGGGGGGTCGTTACGGACGCGGCGATACCAAATATGTGTACTTTTATTGTTTTGGTTTTTTTATTTACAGGAAGAAATGAATTTATTGGGGAATATTTTTTTTTTTTTTTATTTATTTTGGATTTTTTTTTATAACATGTTTATTTTTAATTTTTTAACTTTTTTACTTTGTCCCAGGGTGGGACATCACTGTATTTTATCAAATCGCTGGTGTGACAGTGTGCACAGCACACTGTCACACCAGCGATCGCTCAGGCAGTGCAGCAGGCTTCTCAGTGCCTGCTCTCAGCAGGCACTGAGGAAGCCCTCCCTCCAGGACCCCGGCGCCATCTTGGATCCGGGTCCTGGGAGGGAGGAAGCCCTCAGAACAGCGCGATCACATCGCGCTGGTCTGAGGGTCTCAGGGGGGCGCGCAGGGAGCCCACTCCCTGCGCGATGCTTCCCTGTGCCCCCAGTACACGCGATCATGTTTGATCGCGGTGTGCTAGGGGTTAATGTGCCGGGAGCGGTCCGTGACCGCTCCTGACACACAGTCACGGGTGTCAGCTATGATAATCAGCTGACACCCGGCGGCGATTAGCTGCGCTCCCCTCAGGAGCGCAGCTGATCGCCTATGACGTACTATCCCGTCCATGGGCAGAATGGCACGGGTTTTATGGACGGGATAGTACGTCTAATGTCAGAGAGGGGTTAAAGCTGTCAGTGTGATTTTACAGTATAGCCGGGGATGAATTGCCGGCTTTTCTAAAGGACACCGATGCGATTTAATCGCAAGTCACACATGCGGTCCGTTTGTAATCAGATTTTTCATCGCTCCCATAGACTTGCATTGGCGATAGTCGACCCACAATCGGTGACAATCGCAGCATGCTGCGATTGCACACGGACGTTTAAAACGGACCACAAAAAATCTGATACTGGGAGCTGCTCCATAGATTAACATAGGGCAGACTGCAATACGATATTTCATCGTAGGCTGGAGTCACACACAACGTCTAAAAAATCGGTCCGTTTTAGTCGGTCAATAATCGGATAAAAATTTCATGAACATTGATGCGACTGGCATCCGATTTTTTGTAGTTGATGCGATTTTGTAGCATGTACGCTTACGTTTCACATCCGATTACCCACCGACTACCGATTTTTAGTGGCATCATAGCAAAATGGACATTTAACGTTTTTGAGGCCTGCAAATAATTTGAATAATGAGCCAGACCCATATTTAAGCGGGGTTTGACTGTTATTACCCTCCCACCGTTGCCGTGGAGTGTTTGGCTTCTTAGTGGTTCCTGTTGTGTTGCTGCTAAGTTAAAAATATGAGTGACAGACTAATGTTTAATAGAACTGAGCGTCTGCTGTACTATTGGCTGATATCCAGAACTTTTGGGGAACCATACCCTGTAGTTGTTTCTCACAGAATCCGCAGAAGGATGTGGGTGCATCCCCTTGTGAAGCGAAGGATCAGCAAAGGCCATTTTGAGCGCCTGTATTGGACACTGCGTAGGAATCCTGACAAGTTTTTTGCCTATTGTCGCATGAGTGTTGTCACCTTTGATATTTTGCTGGACATATTGCTCCCTGGAATCACCTTGCAGAACACCAGGATGCGTCCTTCAATTTCTGCTGAGGAAAGGCTTCTTCTAACATTAAGGTATGTGTGTCAACGATATGTTGATGATGTTTTGCATAATGTAACAACTTTCAAATTCTTCTTACTTTGTTCATCTTAACATACTGAAGATCATGGCATTATCAAATTGTATTATTTTCCCTATATGCTTGTGTGTAGCAGTCTTAATGGTTATGAACTCCTAACATTAAGAGAATGTGTGAGTATACAAATGTCCACTGTTTACATTTGTTTCATGTTTTTTTTATATTTTGTTTGTCTGATGTGTACATGTTTGTTGTTGTTTCTGTATTGCAGGTTCCTTTCCACTGGGCTCTCATACGCTGCTCTGCATTTAGAGTTTTTAATTGGAAAATCCACCATTTCCGGAATAGTCAGCTCTACTTGTGGACAAATTTGGTCCAGACTAAATAAAGAAGTGATGCCAGAGCCCAAAATGGAAGATTGGTTGAGGATTTCACATGGATTTCAACAAAACAGTCATTTTCCACACTGTAATGGAGCCTTTGGACGGGAAGCACATACGTGTGCGTAAGCCGCCGAACTCAGGGACCCAATTCTACAATTATAAGCAATATTTTTCTATAGTTTTGTTGGGCTTGGTCGACAGTAACTACCGCTTCATAATTGTAGACATTGGGGCCTATGGAAGGACTGGAGACTCCAGAGTCTTCAATTCTTCCATTATGGGTCGGCGGCTACGCAATAACCAATTGGACTTACCACCACCATGTCAACTTCCACACTCCAATATGGATGCAGTGCCATATGTTGTAGTAGCGGATGAGGCCTTCCAATTAACTGTTAATGTTATGAGGCCATATCCTCGCGCAATCTGAACCATCAGAGACGCATCTTTAATTTATCGCTTTCTCGTGCACGACGCCTGGTGGAGTGCACATTTGGTATTCTTACAGCCAAATAGCGTGTCCTACAATCAGCCATTCAGCTAAGTGATTCAAATGTTAATCTTGTAGTGCAAGCATGTGTGGTACTACATAATTTTACAAGAATGCATGAATGCTCATCAGCTGATATGCCTGACCTTCAGTCTGATAATATGACGAGGCCTATGAGACCAGTCATCCATCCTCGTCGTCCCCCTTCTGGTCTGAAAGTGCGTGAATTATTGACAAATTATTTTGTTTCCCCTGGTGGTTCTATTCCTTGGCAAGATGAGGCCATAGCTATGTAGTGTGTTTTATGTGATATCATAACATAAAGTTCCTTTTGATTATTCAATTCATGGTTGACTCTCTTTTTTTGGATAACACTTTCCCATACATAAGACACTACATAACATATAACAATAAACACAGACAACCAATGTAACTTCACTAATTTTACTCATTAGTGTTTTCTTTTGAAGCCTTTTAAAGGCTGATATATTTTTTGGTAAACAGGACCAACATGTCCAAACAGAACCAAAAATATGTATAACATTATTAATGTGAAAATACAAAAATATATAACTTACAAAATAAAAAACAATTCTTACAGCTACAATTGATGGTAGCTTGGTGGTGGTGTTGGTGAGGATGGAGGGGCAGGTTGTGTATTCGGCCTTCCACAATCTGCAACCTGTGTTAGAGAAACAGCTGCTGCAGTCCTACATTAGCAGCTGGGTTACTGGCTGCATCATGAATGCCTTGTGGGTAGGGGTACATAGGGAATTGATGCTCATAGTCATATAGATATGACTGAGCACTAGCAGAGTGACCCCCAATATGCCCATGTCTAACATATCCATGTTGTGGCCAGCCAACAACATTGGGTATGTTAGAGTGGGCATATTGTGCATGGCCACTCTGTCCCATGGTTTGGAGCTGGGAAGCTCCATAGAAAGAATGAGCTGCAGTAGGATGAGGAGGAGGAGTTGGGTTTTGTTGGACACAAGGAGGAGGTGGAGGAGGAGGATGATGATGAGGAGGAGGATGAGGATCAGAGGCTGAAGCAGATTGTGCTGGATTTGGTGCTAACAACCTCACTAAATTTTCAGGACCAACCACCCATCTATGAAGATAATCTAGTAGGTTGGTGGGATCATTAGGAGCTGATCCAGCTTCCAACACAATCTGCAGTCCACTTCTGATCCTCAGTCTGTGCTGTATTTGAGTAGCCCGGAGGTAAGGGGCCAGACTGCGGCAAAATCCCTCCTCACCATCATCTTTAGCTACACTGGACAAATAGTCCAGAACTCCTCGGTCCACCTGCCTCCTTGACACAGAACCCACTCCTTCTCGTCGCCGCCTACCTCGCCTTGTGAGTTGGGAAGGAGGAGGAGATATTTCTTGAGCCCTATTAGGGCTGCTGCTCTGAGGTAGGTCCTCATTTTCCTGATGCTGTGATTGGGAATCCTCAGCTCCTGCAGCTGTTGTTGGTGCTGCTTGGGTGGACCCACATGCTGCTGAGGAAGGGCCTGCCTCCTGTGCTCCATCACCAACGGGGTCTATAAGCACTTCGGAGTCGGACCCTGTCTCCCTCTCAGTTAGGTTTGACTCCGTTCTAGGAATGAAAAAAATTATACAAATTAAAATCAATACAAATTGAATATTTGCCATGAAAGTGCTTCAACACACATGCCTTACGGTCGCAGATCCAACACTGGCTCAAGGAAGTTCAGTCTATCAAAATAGACGTACTTTCTCTTCTTAGATGCTGAAGCCCCACTCGATCCCTAATCTGCCTCTCCCTCCGGTAGCAGTCCCGACAACTGCGCCATCGCCTTGTCACATCATTCACTACAAATTTAAGAAGAGCATAAGGCTTTTAATGACTGATATCTATTTAATAATGGCAAAAAAAAAATATGGGAACACTGAACATTTAAATACTGGTCATGTGTGATGTGATTTACAATATTAAAAGACATCAACATACAACCAGAAGTATCCATGTTATAAGCTCTAACATACATTTACAAAAATGCTTGGCCCTTTACAAAACGCCTCAATCAGTTTGAATTTTATGAACAAAACACTACATCTGAGGTGAAGATAAATACAAAATGTTGTAGTCAATAGATGCCGAAGCATCGATGATATTTAAATATACATGGATATTGTTTGCGTACACACACATCAATGTTTTCTTTAAATAGAAGAGGTCCATAATGCTGGCTTTTAAATAGCATTTAAACACATAAGGCTACATTATTATTTGCTTCAAAAATTTTTAAAAACATTTTGAAAAACCGTTACATGCGGTACTTACTAAGTCGCTCTTGGTCCTCCCTGGATCTCTGGTGATAGTCCGGAAAAATGTGCACACATATTGTTTTCCATGCCGCCTCTTTGCGCGTCCGATTGCTGTAATTGGGATTGCGCTGGTCCCACAATTCAGGCCTCTCCTGCACTAATACGATGAGGAGTTCCACATTGATGAGGCAAGATGCCATGTTTCTGGACTCCGTGTAGGCGTTTTCCTCTTTTTTTTTAAGATGTGCTTAGCTAATTAGCATGTAAAGGCTTCCTGAGAAATTCAAAGCCAGTTTCCTGTCACCTGGAAAAGTTGTGCGATTTAATCGCAACTCACACGTGCGGTCCGTTTGTAATCCCATTTTTCATCGCTCCCATAGACTTGCATTGGCGATAGTCGACCCACAATCGGTGACAATCGCAGCATGCTGCGATTGCACTCGCACGTTTAAATCGGACCACAAAAAATCGGATAATGGGAGCTACTCCATTGATTAATATTGGGTCGACTGCAATGCGATATTTCATCGCATTCTAGTGGTACGATTTAGTCGCCAGTGTGACGCCGGCCTTACCTGATATTTCTTAAATAAAGTCTCCGAGTATCTGGAGGAGAAAACACACAAGGAGGTGATAATATAAATATCACCCCACAGTGTCACAGTCTGCAGGTTACAATGGTCTGCAAAGAAATGAGCCACTATATCTAATCCTATCCTGTGTGATACTGTCTGCTGAGCCGTGTATCTATCCTATCCTGTGTGTACTGACTGCTGAGCCGTTATCTAATCCTATCTGTGTGAACTTCTGCTGAGCGTGTATCTATCCTTCTTGTGATACTGTCTGTGAGCCGTATCTAATCTATCCTGTGGATACTGCTGCTGAGCTGTGTATCTAATCCTAATCCTGTGTGATACTGTTGCTGAGCGTGTATCTAATCCTATCCTGTGTGATACTGCTGCTGAGCCGTGTACTAATCTATCTGTGTGAACTGCTGCTGAGCCGTGATCTAATCCTATCTGTGTGATACTGTCTGCTGAGCGTGTATCTAATCCTACCTGTGTGATACTGTGCTGAGCGTGTACTAATCTCTGGGAACTCTCTGAGCCTGTATCTAATCCTATCCTGTGTGATAGCTGCTGAGCGTGTATCTAATCTATCCTGTGTGATACTGCTCTGAGCGTGTATCTAATCCTATCCTGTGTGATACTGTCTGCTGAGCGTGTATCTAATCCTATCCTGTGTGATACTGTCTGCTGAGCCTGTATCTAATCCTATCCTGTGTGATACTGTCTGCTGAGCGTGTATCTAATATCGTATAGTCCTGACTGTGTATATCTACCTGGTGATATCTGCTGAGCCATGTATCTAATCCTATCCTGTGTGATACTGTCTGCTGAGCTGTATCTAATCCTACCTGTGTGAACTGTCTGCTGAGCCTGTATCTAATCCTATCCTTGTGATACTGTCTGCTGAGCCGTGTATCTAATCCTATCCTGTGTGATACTGACTGTGAGCGTGTATCTAATCCTATCCTGTGTGATACTATCTGCTGAGCCGTGTATCTAATCCTATCCTGTGTGATACTGCTGCTGAGCCTGTATCTAATCCTATCCTGTGTGATACTTCTGCTGAGCGTGTATCTAATCCTATCCTGTGTGATACTGTTGCTGACGTGTATCTAATCCTATCCTGTGTGATACTGTCTGCTGAGCGTGTATCTAATCCTATCCTGTGTGATACTGTCTGCTGAGCTGTGTATCTAATCCTATCCTGTGTGATACTGTCTGCTGAGCCGTGTATCTAATCCTATCCTGTGTGATACTGCTGCAGGTATCTAATCTACTGGTGAACGTGCTGAGGTGTATCTAATCCTATCTGTGATACTTCTGACGTGATAATCCACCTGTGTAACTCTCTGACGGTATAATCCTACTTGTATACTTCTGTCGTTACTAATCTATCCTGTGTGATACTGCTGGAGCGTATCTAATCCTCGTGTGATACTGCTGCTGGCTGTACTATCCTCTGTGTGATACTTCTGTGAGTGTGTATCTAATCCTACCTTGTGATACTGCTTGAGCTGTATCTATCCTATCCGTGTGATCTCTGTGGCGTATTAATCTTCCTTTGTATGTCTGAGCGTGTATCTACTACCTGTGATACTTCTGCGCGTGTATCTAACCTTCCTGTGTGATAGTCTGCTGAGCGGTATCTAATCCTCTGTGTGATACGTCTGTGAGCTGTATCTAATCTATCCTGTGTACTGTCCTGACCTGTATCTATCCTACTGTGTGATACGCTGTGAGCTTACATCCTATCCTGTGTGATACTGTCCTGCTGAGCCTTGTTACTAATCCTATCCTGTGTGATACTTTCTGAGCGTGTATCTAATCTATCCTGTGTGATACGTTGCTGAGCGTGATCTAATCATATCCTGTGTGATACTCTGCTGACGTGTATCTAATCCTATCCTGTGTGATACTGTCTGTGACGTGTATTAATCCTATCCTGTGTGATACTGTCTGCTGAGCCGCTGCTGAGCCGTGTATCTAATCCTATCCTGTGTGATACTGTCTGCTGAGCCGTGTATCTAATCCTATCCTGTGTGATACTGTCTGCTGAGCCGTGTATCTAATCCTATCCTGTGTGATACTGTCTGCTGAGCTGTGTATCTAATCCTATCCTGTGTGATACTGTCTGCTGAGCCGTGTATCTAATCCTATCCTGTGTGATACTGTCTGCTGAGCTGTGTATCTAATCCTATCCTGTGTGATACTGTCTGCTGAGCCGTGTATCTAATCCTATCCTGTGTGATACTGTCTGCTGAGCCGTGTATCTAATCCTATCCTGTGTGATACTGTCTGCTGAGCTGTGTATCTAATCCTATCCTGTGTGATACTGTCTGCTGAGCCGTGTATCTAATCCTATCCTGTGTGATACTGTCTGCTGAGCCGTGTATCTAATCCTATCCTGTGTGATACTGTCTGCTGAGCCGTGTATCTAATCCTATCCTGTGTGATACTGTCTGCTGGCTGTATCTAATCCTATCCTGTGTGATACTGTCTGCTGAGCCGTGTATCTAATCCTATCCTGTGTGATACTGTCTGCTGAGCCGTGTATCTAATCCTATCCTGTGTGATACTGTCTGCTGAGTAGTGTATATCTAATCCTATCCTGTGTGATACTGTCTGCTGAGCCGTGTATCTAATCCTATCCTGTGTGATACTGTCTGCTGAGCCGTGTATCTAATCCTATCCTGTGTGATACTGTCTGCTGACCGTGTATCTAATCCTATCCTGTGTGATACTGTCTGCTGAGCCGTGTATCTAATCCTATCCTGTGTGTATACTGTCTGCTGAGCCTGTATCTAATCCTATCCTGTGTGATACTGTCTGCTGAGCCGTGTATCTAATCCTATCCTGTGTGATACTGTCTGCTGAGCCTGTATACTAATCCTATCCTGTGTGATACTGTCTGCTGAGCCGTGTATCTAATCCTATCCTGTGTGATACTGTCTGCTGAGCCTGTATCTAATCCTATCCTGTGTGATACTGTCTGCTGAGCCATGTATCTAATCCTATCCTGTGTGATACTGTCTGCTGAGCCTGTATCTAATCCTATCCTGTGTGATACTGTCTGCTGAGCCGTGTATCTAATCCTATCCTGTGTGATACTGTCTGCTGAGCCGTGTATCTAATCCTATCCTGTGTGATACTGTCTGCTGAGCCATGTATCTAATCCTATCCTGTGTGATACTATCTGCTGAGCCGTGTATCTAATCCTATCCTGTGTGATACTGTCTGCTGAGCCATGTATCTAATCCTATCCTGTGTGATACTAGTCTGCTGAGCCGTGTATCTAATCCTATCCTGTGTGATACTGTCTGCTGAGCCGTGTATCTAATCCTATCCTGTGTGATACTGTCTGCTGAGCCGTGTATCTAATCCTATCCTGTGTGATACTGTCTGCTGAGCCTGTATCTAATCCTATCCTGTGTGATACTGTCTGCTGAGCCGTGTATCTAATCCTATCCTGTGTGATACTGTCTGCTGAGCCGTGTATCTAATCCTATCCTGTGTGATACTGTCTGCTGAGCCGTGTATCTAATCCTATCCTGTGTGATACTGTCTGCTGAGCCGTGTATCTAATCCTATCCTGTGTGATACTATCTGCTGAGCCGTGTATCTAATCCTATCCTCTCTGTGTGTTTACTGTCTGCGGGATCTCGTGATATCTAATCCTATCCTGTGTGATACTGTCTGCTGAGCCGTGTATCTAATCCTATCCTGTGTGATACTGTCTGCTGAGCCATGTATCTAATCCTATCCTGTGTGATACTGTCTGCTGAGCCGTGTATCTAATCCTATCCTGTGTGATACTGTCTGCTGAGCCGTGTATCTAATCCTATCCTGTGTGATACTGTCTGCTGAGCTGTGTATCTAATCCTATCCTGTGTGATACTATCTGCTGAGCCGTGTATCTAATCCTATCCTGTGTGATACTGTCTGCTGAGCCGTGTATCTAATCCTATCCTGTGTGATACTTCTGCTGAGCCGTGTATCTAATCCTATCCTGTGTGATACTGTCTGCTGAGCCGTGTATCTAATCCTATCCTGTGTGATACTGTCTGCTGAGCTGTGTATCTAATCCTATCCTGTGTGATACTGTCTGCTGAGCCGTGTATCTAATCCTATCCTGTGTGATACTGTCTGCTGAGCCGTGTATCTAATCCTATCCTGTGTGATACTGTCTGCTGTGCTGTGTATCTAATCCTATCCTGTGTGATACTGTCTGCTGAGCCGTGTATCTATCCTATCCTGTGTGATACTGTCTGCTGTGCCGTGTATCTATATTTCCTATCCTTGTGTGATACTGTCTGCTGAGCCTGTTGTATCTAATCCTATCCTTGTGGATACTGTCTGCTGAGCTGTGTATCTAATCCTATCCTGTGTGATACTGTCTGCTGACCGTTTGTATCTAATCCTATCCTGTGTGAACTGTCTGCTGAGCCGTGTATCTAATCCTATCCTGTGTGATACTTCTGCTGAGCTGTGTATCTAATCCTATCCTGTGTGATACTGTCTGCTGAGCCGTGTATCTAATCCTATCCTGTGTGATACTGTCTGCTGAGTGTGTTATCTAATCCTATCCTGTGTGATACTGTCTGCTGAGCCGTGTATCTAATCCTATCCTGTGTGATACTGTCTGCTGAGGTGTTATCTAATCCTATCCTGTGTGATACTGTCTGCTGAGTAGTGTATCTAATCCTATCCTGTGTGATACTGTCTGCTGAGCCGTGTATCTAATCCTATCCTGTGTGATACTGTCTGCTGAGCTGTGTATCTAATCCTATCCTGTGTGATACTGGCTGCTGAGCCGTGTATCTAATCCTCTCCTGTGTGATACTGTCTGCTGAGCCATGTATCTAATCCTATCCTGTGTGTTACTGTGTGCTGAACCGTGTATCTAATCCTATCCTGTGTGATACTGTCTGCTGAGCCGTGTATCTAATGCTATCATGTGTGATGCTCTATGCAGTGGATATATACAGTCATGGCCGAAAGTGTTGACACCCTTGAAATTGTTAAAGAAAAGGAAAGATGTGTATCTTCGTACCGTGTTAGCCAGTAGATAGAAAAATCTTTAGACTTGAGAGTCCTCAGTGGTTGATACCTTTTAATGGCTAACTGAAAAGATGGTAACAAATTGCAAGCTTTCCAGACTACTCAGGTCTCTTCATCAGGCTGAACTAATACAACATCTGAAGAATCACATATTTATACACAAAAACACAGGAATAATGCAATAGATAAGACAAGTGACGTGAAGCAGAATAGTCATTATGGCAGAGGAATGAGCATAAATATTGGAACAATTCATAGATAAGGAGAGAAAGTTTTATTGCCCTCTGATTGGGGTCTGGTAATGTTTTGTGATGTTTTCACAGGGTATTTGGAGTAAATTCCTTAATTGATGTAATAGGCCATAAAACCATGTGACAGGTTCATTCCAGCATTAAGAGTGTCAAAGGTCACCATCAATTTGTATTCGCAAATTCTTCTCTGCCTTTGAGATGTGAATCTGCTTCTTAGTACCAGTATTTTCATATCTGACATGCTATGATCAGGGGAGCAAAAATGTTTTGCCACAGGTAAATCCATTCTTTTTTCTCTTATTGCGTGGCGATGAGAATTCATCCTTGTTCTCAGTTTTTGCCCGGTCTCCCCCACATACAGACCCCCAGTTGGACATTTAGTACATATAATTAGGTACACACATTAGATGTGATGCAGCTGAAAATACCTGGTATCTTGTAGTCCTGATGTGAGTTGGGGATCTTTATCCTGTCCGTGGTCATTATAAATGGACAGGTTTTGTAAAACCTGTTTTTGTTTAAGACCTGAGTAGTCTGGAAAGCTTGCAATTTCTTACCATCTTTTCAGTTAGCCATTAAAAGGTATCAACCACTGAGGACTCTCAACTCTAAATATTTTTCTCCTTATCTATGAATTGTTCCAATATTTATGCTCATTCCTCTGCCATAATGACTATTCTGCTTCACGTCACTTGTCTTACCTATTGCATTTTTTCTGTGTTTTTGTGTATAAATATGTGATTCTTCAGATTTTGTATTAGTTCAGCCTGATGAAGAGACCTGAGTAGTCTCGAAAGCTTGCAATTTGTTACCATCTTTTCAGTTAGCCATTAAAAGGTATCAACCACTGAGGACTCTCAACTCTAAATATTTTTCTAAAGAAAAGGAAGTATTTCTCCCAGTAAATTATTGCAATTACAAATTTACTTCTGAAAAAAAAGACAAATTCAACATAATTTCACACAAAACACCAAAAGTTGTCCAGACAAAATTGTTAGGACTTTTTCAAAATTGTGGGTAAACAAGTTTGTTTTAAGCATGTTGTCACAATCCATTTTTGGATTAACCCCTTCACCCCCAAGGGTGGTTTGCACGTTAATGACCGGGCCAATTTTTACAATTCTGACCACTGTCTCTTTATGAGGTTATAACTCTGGAACGCTTCAACGGATCTTCGCGATTCTGAGATTGTTTTCTCGTGACATATTGTACTTCATGATAGTGGTAAAATTTCTTCAATATACCTTGCGTTTATTTTTGAAAAAAACGCAAATATGGCGAAAATTTAGAAAATTTTGCAATTTTCAAACTTTGAATTTTTTTTCCCTTAAAACAGAGAAATATGTCACACAAAATAGTTAAGAAATAACATTTCCCACATGTCTACTTTACATCAGCACAATTTTGGAACCAAAATTTTTTTTTGTTAGGAAATTATAAGGGTTAAAAGTTGACCAGCAATTTCTCATTTTTACAACAAAATTTACAAAGCCATTTTTTTTAGGGACCACCTCATATTTGAAGTCACTTTGAGGGATCTATATAGCAGAAAATACCCAAAAGTGACACCATTCTAAAAACTGCACCCCTCAAGGTACTCAAAACCACATTCAAGAAGTTTATTAACCCTTCAGGTGCTTCACAGGAGCTGAAGCAACGTGGAAGGAAAAAATGAATATTTAACTTTTTAGCCACAAAAATGATCTTTTACAAACTTTTTTTTATTTTCACAAGGGTAAAAGGAGAAAAACGGGCAGATAAAGTTGTTGTGCAATTTCTCCTGAGTACGCCAATACCCCATATGTGGGGGAAAACCACTGTTTGGGCACACGGCAGAGCTCGGAAGGGAAGGAGCGCCATTTGACTTTTTCCAACCAAAATTGGCTGGAATTGAGATTGGACGCATGTTGCATTTGGAGAGCCCCTGATGTGCCTAAACAGGGGAAACCCGCAACAAGTGACCCCATTTGGGTAACTAGACCCCCTAAGGAACTTATCTAGATCTTTGGTGAGCAATTTGAACCCCCAAGTGCTTCACACAAGTTTATAACGTAGAGCCGTAAAATTAAAAAATCATATTTTTTCCACAAAATTGATCTTTTCACCCCAATTTTTATTTTCCCAAGGGTAACAAGACTCCAAAAGTTATTGTGCAATTTGTCCTGAGTACGCTGATACCCCATATGTGGGGGTAAACCACTGTTTGGGCGCATGGCAGAGTTTGGAAGGGAAGGAGCGCCGTTTGACTTTTTCAACGCAGAATTGGCTGGATGCCATGTCGTGTTTGGAGAGCTCCTGATCTGCCTAAACAGTGGAAACCCCCCACAAGTGACCCCATTTTGGAAAACAGACCCCACAAGGAACTTATCTAGATGTGTGGTGAGCGCTATGAAGCCCCAAGTGCTTCACAGAAGTTTTTTAACATACAGCCGTAAAAACAAAAAAAATCATTTTTTTTTTACAAAAATGATTTTGTCGCCCCCAGTTTTTTATTTTCCCAAGGGTAACAGAAGAAATAGGACAAATTGCACAATAACTCTTGGGGTCCAGAGTACGCTGATACCCCATATGTGGGGGTAAACTACTGTTTGGGCGCATGGCAGAGCTCAGAAGTGAAGGAGCACCGTTTGACTTTTTCAATGCAGAATTGGCTGGAATTGAGATCAGACGCCATGTCACATTTGGAGGGCCTCTGATGTGCCTAACCAGCGGAAACCCCCCAATTCTAACTCCACTCTAACCCCAACACACCCCTAACCCTAGTCCCAACCCTAACCACAAACCTAACCCGAACACACCCCTAACCCTAATCCTAACGTTAGCGCCAACCCTAACCCTAACTTTAGCCGCAACCCTAACCCTAACCCTAATGGGAAAATGGAAATAAATAAATTTTTTTAATTTTATTATTTTTCCCTAACTAAGGAGGTGATAAAGGGGGGTTTGATTTACTATTTATAGCGGGTTTTTATGATTGGCAGCTGTCACGCTAAGGCTGTGGTTCCACGGTCCGGAACCACAGCGCATTTGACGGAGCGGAAATTTCGCTCCGTCCTAAGCCTCGCCCCTTTTTGACGCGCGGTCAATCCGGATGTGTTCCGGACACCTCCGGAACACATCCGGAAAGAACGCAGGGCTACATAGCCCTGTGTTAAATTCTGTTGCCGCAATACGCTAGGACATGCTGCGGTCTGAAAAGATGCGCCGCATGTCCGGATACGCAGGTCTTCCGCCTGCGTGTTGTTACGCATAGTGGAGACGGGATTTCTTTAAATCCCCTCCACTATGCTGTAACATCTGGACGCTGCGTGTTTGGCGCTGCGCCAACGCACAGCGCCAAACACGCAGCATTTCTGAAGGAATCCTGATCGTGGAAACTCACCCTTAACCCCTTACTGCCATCGGACGTACTATCCCGTCCATGGTACCTGGACCCGTATGACCGGGGACGGGATAGTACGTCTCGTGCGATCGGACGCGCTCCCGGGGGAGCGCAGCCGATCGCAGCCGGGTGTCAGCTGATTATCACAGCTGACACCCATGACTGTGTGTCAGGAGCAGTCACGGACCGCTCCCGGCACAATAACCCCTTGCACACCGCGATCAAACATGATCGCGGTGTACTGGGGGCACAGGGGAGGATCGCGCAGGGTGGGGGCTCCCTGCGCGCCCCCCTGAGACCCTCAGAGCAGCGCGATGTGATCGCGCTGTTCTGAGGGCTTCCTCCCTCCCAGGACCCGGATCCAAGATGGCGCCGGGGTCCTGGAGGGAGGCGGCTACCTCAGTGCCTGCCGAGAGCAGGCACTGAGAAGCCTGCTGCACTGCCTGAGCGATCGCTGGTGTGACAGAGTGCTGTGCACACTGTCACACCAGCGATCTGATAAAATACAGTGATGTCCCACCCTGGGACAAAGTAAAAAAGTTAAAAAAATTAAAATAAACATGTTTTAAAAAAAAATCCAAATAAATAAAAAAAAATATATATATATTCCCCAATAAATTCACTTCTTCCTGTAAATAAAAAAAACAAAGCAATAAAAGTACACATATTTGGTATCGCCGCGTCCATAACGACCCCCCCTATAAAATTGTCCCACTAGTTAACCCCTTTAGTGAACCCTTAAAAAAAAAAACGAAGCAAAAAATCAATGCTTTATCATCATACCGCCGAACAAAAAGTGGAATAACACGCGATCAAAAAGACCGATATAAAAAAACATGGTACTGCTGAAAACGTCATCTTGTCCCGCAAAAAACGAGCTGCCATACAGCATCATCAGCGAAAAAATAAAAAAGTTATAGCTCGCAGAATAAAGCGATGCAAAAATAATTATTTTTTATATAAAATTGTTTTTATTCTATAAAAGCGCCAAAACATGAAAAAATGATATAAATGAGGTATCGCCATAATCGTACTGACTCGAAGAATAAAACTGCTTGATCAATTTTACCACACGCGGAACGGTATAAACGCCTCCCCAAAAGAAATTCATGAATTGCTGATTTTTGTTCATTCTAACCTCCCAAAAATCGATATAAAAAGCGATCAAAAAACGTCACGTGCTCAAAAATGGTACAAATAAAAACGTCAACTCGTACCGCAAAAAATAAGACCTCACATGACTCTGTGGGCCAAAATATGCAAAAATTATAGCTCTCAAAATGTGATGATGCAAAAACTATTTTTGCAATAAAAAGCGTCTTTTAGCGTGACAGCTGCCAATCATAAAAACCCGCTATAAATAGTAAATCAAACCCCCCTTTATCACCCCCTTAGTAAGGGAAAAATAATAAAATTAAAAAAAAGTATTTATTTCCATTTTCCCATTAGGGTTAGGGTTAGGGTTGCGGCTAAAGTTAGGGTTAAGGTTGGCGCTAAAGTTAGGATTAGGGTTAGGGTTGGGATTAGGGGTGTGTTAGGGTTAGGTTTGTGGTTAGGGTTGGGACTAGGGTTAGGGGTGTGTTGGGGTTAGGGTTGGAGTTAGAATTGGGGGGTTTCCGCTGTTTAGGCACATCAGGGGCTCTCCAAATGTGACATGGCGTCTGATCTCAATTTCAGCCAATTCTGCGTTGAAAAAGTCAAACGGTGCTCCTTCACTTCTCAGCTCTGCCATGCGTCCAAACAGTAGTTTATCCCCACATATGGGGTTATCAGCGTACTCTGGACCCCAAGAGTTTATTGTGCAATTTGTCCTATTTCTTCTGTTACCCTTGGGAAAATAAAAAACTGGGGGCGAAAATATCATTTTTGTACAAAAAAAAATATTTTTTTTGTTTTTACGGCTGTACATTATAAACTTCTGTGAAGCACTTGGGGCTTCATAGCGCTCACCACACATCTAGATAAGTTCCTTGTGGGGTCTATTTTCCAAAATGGGGTCACTTTTTGGGGATTTCCACTGTTTAGGCGCATCAGGGGCTCTCCAAATGCGACATGACGCCCCCAGACCATTCCATCAAAGTCTGCAATCCAAAACGTCACTACTTCCCTTCCGAGCCCTGACGTGCGCCCATACAGTAGTTTTCTCCCACATATTGGGTATCAGCGTACTCAGGACAAATTGGACAACAACTTTTGGGGTCCAATTTCTCCTGTTACCCTTGTGAAAATAAAATATTGGGGGCGAAAAAATCATTTTTGTAAAAAAAAAAAAAAGATTTTTTATTTTTACAGCTGTACGTTATAAACTTCTGTGAAGCACTTCGGGGTTCAAAGTGCTCACCACACATCTAGATAAGTTCCTTGTGGGGTCTATTTGCCAAAATGGGGTCACTTGTGGGGGGTTTCCACTGTATAGGTGCATCAGGGGCTCTCCAAATGTGACATGACGCCCCCAGACCATTCCAAAAAAGTCTGCAATCCAAAACGTCACTACTTCCCTTCCGAGCCCTGATGTGCGCCCATACAGTAGTTTTCTCCCACATATTGGGTATCAGCGTACTCAGGACAAATTGGACAACAACTTTTGGGTTCCAATTTCTTCTGTTACCCTTGTGAAAATAAAATATTGGGGGCAAAAAAATCATTTTTGTAAAAAAAAAAAGATTTTTTATTTTACGGCTGTACGTTATAAACTTTAGTGAAACACCTGGGGGTTAAAAGTTCTCACCACACATCTAGATAAGTTCCTTGAGGGGTCTAGTTTCCAAAATGGTGTCATTTATGGGGGTTTCCACTGTTTAGGCAGATCAGGAGCTCTCCAAACACGACATGGCGTCCAGCCAATTCTGCGTTGAAAAAGTCAGACGGCGCTCCTTCCCTTCCAAACTCTGCCATGCACCCAAACAGTGGTTTACCCCCACATATGGGGTATCAGCGCACTCAGGACAAATTGCACAATAACTTTTGGAGTCTTGTTACCCTTGGAAAAATAAAAATTGGGGTGAAAAGATCATTTTTGTGGAAAAAATATGATTTTTAAATTTTACGGCTCTACGTTATAAACTTGTGTGAAGCACTTGGGGGTTCAAATTGCTCATCAAAGATCTAGAAAAGTTCCTTAGGGGGTCTAGTTTCCCAAATGGGGTCATTTGTGGGGGGTTTCCACTGTTTAGGCACATCAGGGGCTCTCCAAATGCAACATGGCATCCAATCTCAATTCCAGCCAATTTTGGTTGGAAAAAGTCAAATGGTGCTCCTTCCATTCCGAGCTCTGCCGTGCGCCCAAACAGTGGTTCCCCCCCACATATGGTGTATCAGCGTACTCAGGACAAATTGGACAACAACTTATGTGGTCCAATTTCTCCTGTTACCCTTGGGAAAATAAAAAATTAGTGACTAAAAGATAATTTTTGTGGGAAAAAAATAGGATTTTTTATTTTCATGCCCGGGCATTATAAACTTGTGTGAAGCACTTGGGGGTTCAAAGTGCTCACCAAAGATCTAGATAAGTTCCTTAGGGGGTCTAGTTTCCAAAATGGGGTCACTTGTGGGGGGTTTCCACTGTTTAGGCTCATCTGGGGCACTGCAAACGGAACATGACCCCCATCAACGTCTGCATTCCAAAACGTTACTACTTCCTTTCCAAGCCCTGCCGTGCACCCAAACAGTTTCCCCCCCCACATATGGGGTATCAGCGTACTCAGGACAAATTGGACAACAACTTTTGGGGTCCAATTTCCTTGGGAAAATTCAAAAATTTGGGACTAAAAAATCATTTTTGTGGAAATTTTTTTTTTTTTTCACACCCAGGCATTATAAGCTTTTGTGAAACACTTGGGGGTTCAAAGTGCTCACAACAGATCTAGATAAGTACCTTAGGGGTCTAGTTTCCAAAATGGTGTCACTTGTGGGGGTTTCCACTGTTTAGGCGCATCAGGGGCTCTCCAAACACGACATGGCGTCCAATCTCAATTCCCGCCAATTTTAGTTTGAAAAAGTCAAACGGCGCTCCTTCCCTTACGAGCTCTGCCGTGTGCCCAAACAGTGGTTTTCCCCCACATATTGGGTATTGGCGTACTCAGGAGAAATTGCATAACAACCTTATCTGTCCATTTTCTCCTTTTACCCTTGTGAAAATAAAAAAAAGTTTGTAAAAGATCATTTTTGTGGCTAAAAAGTTAAATATTCATTTTTTCCTTCCACGTTGCTTTAGTTCCTGTGAAGCACCTGAAGGGTTAATAATCTTCTTGAATGTGGTTTTGAGTACCTTGAGGGGTGCAGTTTTTAGAATGGTGTCACTTTTGGGTATTTTCTGCCATATAGACCCTCAAAGTGACTTCAAATGAGAGGTGGTCCCTAAAAAAAGTGGCTTTGTAAATTTTGTTGTAAAAATGAGAAATCGCTGGTCAACTTTTAACCCTTATAACTTCCTAACAAAAAAAAATTTTGGTTCCAAAATTGTGCTGATGTAAAGTAGACATGTGGGAAATGTTATTTCTTAACTATTTTGTGTGATATATTTCTCTGTTTTAAGGGAATAAAAATTCAAAGTTTGAAAATTGCAAAATTTTAAAAATTTTCGCCATATTTGCATTTTTTCAAAAATAAACGCAAGTTATATCGAAGAAATTTTACTTCTAACGTGAAGTACAATATGTCACGAGAAAACAGTCTCAGAATCGCGAAGATCCGTTGAAGCGTTCCAGAGTTATAACCTCATAAAGAGACAGTGGTCAGAATTGTAAAAATTGGCCCGGTCATTAACATGCAAACCACCCTTGGGGGTGAAGGGGTTAAAGGTGCTTTTTATTGCAAAAAATAGTTTTTTGCATCACCACATTTTGAGAGCTATAATTTTTGCATATTTTGGCCCACAGAGTCATGTGAGGTCTTATTTTTTGCGGGACGAGGTGACGTTTTTATTGGTACCATTTATGACCACGTGACATTTTTTGATCGCTTTTTATTTTGATTTTTGGGAGGTTAGAATGAACAAAAATCAGCAATTCATGAATTTCTTTTGGGGGAGGCGTTTATACCGTTCCGCGTGTGGTAAAATTGATGAAGCAGTTTTATTCTTTGGGTCAGTACGATTACGGCGATACCTCATTTATATTATTTTTTCATGTTTTGGCGCTTTTATAGAATAAAAACAATTTTATATAAAAAATTATTATTTTTGCATCGCTTTATTCTGCGAGCTATAACTTTTTTATTTTTTCGCTGATGATGCTGTATGATGGCTCGTTTTTTGCAGGACAAGATAACGTTTTCAGCGGTACCATGTTTATTTATATCGGTCTTTTTGATCGCGTGTTATTCCACTTTTTGTTGGTGGTATGATAAAGCATTGATTTTTTGCTTAGTTTTTTTTGTTTTTTTTTAAGGGGTTCACTAAAGGGGTTAACTAGTGGGACAGTTTTATAGGGGGGTCGTTACGGACGCGGCGATACTAAATATGTGTACTTTTATTGTTTTTTTTTTTTTATTTACAGGAAGAAATGAATTTATTGGGGAATATTTTTTTTTTTTTTTATGATTTTTTTTACCACTTTTATTTTTATTTTTATTTTTTTTACTTTTTTACTTTGTCCCAGGGTGGGACATCACTATGTAGGGTGAGATCGCTGGTGTGTCAGTGTGCACAGCACTCTGTCACATCAGCGATCGCTCTGGCATCGCTGCAGGCTTCCTCAGCGCCTGCACTCAGCAGGCACTGAGGATGCCGCCTCCCTGCAGGACCCCGGCGCCATCTTGGATCCGGGGACCTGGAGGGAGGACGGACCCTCGGAACAGCGCGACACATCGCGCTGTTCTGAGGGTCTCAGGGGAGCGCGCAGGGAGCCCCCTCCCTGCGCGATCCTCCCCTGTGCCCCCGGTACACCACGATCATGTTTGATCGCGGTGTGCCAGGGGTTAATGTGCCGGGAGCGGTCCGTGACCGCTCCTGACACATAGTGCTGGGTGTCAGCTGTGATAAACAGCTGACACCCGGCCGCGATCAGCGTACTATTCCGTCCATGGGAATGAGGTCCAGGGTCACATGGACGGAATAGTACGTCGGATGGCAGAGAGGGGTTAATGGCAGCTCTGGTTCTACTCTGTTTTAAAAGTAGCTTTTTTCCTTTCAGGACCATAGGGGGTTAATGTCAGTTTTTCCCTGCTGGCAATCTGGTGTAACTGCAGTGCTGCTGGGTCAGCTGATGTGGGTGGTGACCACTCCCACCATCCTTTAAATGGTCACCTGATGCATCAGCTGACTGTTGGCTATAGAGTTTTTCTGGAGACCAGCCGTTGCTGTGCTATCTGCAGTGTGGAGCTTGTCAGCGGTGTCTGGAAGCTAAGTGCTGTGTTTTCTCCTTGTCCCTTTGGTGTTTGTCACTGTCCCCTGTGTGATATTATCTGCAGTGGTGAGGCTAACGCCCCTTGCCGGCCAGTGCACTAGCCAGGGCAGTAATAGGTGACAACGAGGTATGAGGTTCCTGATGGCGGTGGGGGAAGGACCCACTTAGGGCGTTAGGGGAGTGCAGGGACAGACTCAGGTTTGAGATCAGGTGGTGACTATCCCCCATTTCCCTATCAGTAGGGCCTTCCTCTCCCCTATACCATCCTGTTGTGTGTGTTGCGCTGTCCCTTGACCGACCACCCGTTGGGTTGTGTCACATCGTGACACATGTGATGCTCGTTCACACTCACTTGTGGAAAGTAAGAGGTGTGAGCAATGTGAAAATCACACCTGAAACCAGATATAAAGGGGAGAATTTGACTCAATTTTTGCATTGTGTGTCTGTGTGTATCACACTTAGCATAGAGAACAGAAAGAGAAGATAACTGTCTGAGGACTTGAAAACCAAAATTGTTCTAAAATATCTGCAATCTAAAGGTTACAAGTCCATCTCCAGTGATCTTGATGTTCCTTTGTACACAGTGCGCAAAGTAATCAAGAAGTTTACAACCCATGGCTCTGTAGCTAATCTCCCTGGACGTGCACAGCAGAGAAAAATTGATGAAAGGTTGCAATGCAGGATAGTCTGGATGGTGGATAAGCAACCTCAATCAAAGTCCAAAGAAATCCAAGCTGTCCTGCAGGCTCAGAGTGCATCAGTGTCAGCGCGAACTATCGTCCACATGTAAATTAAATGAAATGCTATGGCAGGAGACCCTGGAGGACTCCACAACTGCCACAGAGACCTAATAAAGCTAGACTCAGTGTGCCAAAATGTACATGAGTAACCAAAATCCTTCTGTGAAAGCGTCTTGTGGACCGATGAGACCAAGATAGAGCTTTTTGATACAGCCTATCTGTGAAGAATATTGTAGATATAATTTCATGCCAGTCTTTTGTATTCTATCTGGCATGGGATTATAAAACCATCTTCAGAGTGCAGCTGTATGAGAACACCTAGCTCAGCAGGGGGTCAAAATTCATGGGCTGTGAGTGACAGATCTCACACCTTGAGTCAGCTCAGAACAGGACAAAGGCTAGTTGCAATATAGAGTCATGCTGAAGCTGCCAAGACTATTCTAGAGGAGTCAATATTCACCGCACACTCTATAATATATTTTGCAAAAGCACTTTTGCAAAATATATTATAGTGTGCGGTGAATATTGACTCCTTAGTTAAGGGCCTTGTACAGTCAGTTACACCAGCACCTCGCAAACTATAGACAGAGTGCACACTAATCTAACTCTTCAAGACTATTTTAGAAACATGATTCCATAAGACGTTATGGAGATATTATACATCCTAGCCATACATCATGTGTATTTGCGAGATCCCCAGAGCATGGCGAACGTCTGTCTGGGTCTTGACCGGTTCAAGCACCCAGGGGTATGGTGATACATAGAAGAGCTAATAGAAACCAGATACCAAAGCTGTGTTTGGTCTTAACGCGTAGCAAGGCCTGATCAGATCTGATGGTGCCAAATCCACCTCCCTAGGACCGTCTATTAAGGAATTATGACCCATCTTATGTTTTGGAGTTTTTAGCTGCAGAGGCAAGGGGATGTGTTATGTTTCGGTAACTGAGGAGAAATAGCAAAAAATAGCAAAAGCGGTAATACACCAGAGAGGCTGGAACCTATTGGATTGCAGTAACCTGAACTAACCACACTAGAGGTAGCCGTGGAGCGTTCCTACGGTGATCTTAGACGCCTCGTCACAGCCTGAGAGATAACTACACCTAAAGGCAGAAAGATGAAAGCTATCTGCCCCAGAGCAGATCCCCAAAGAAAATAGGAAGCCCCCAAACATGTAATGGCAGTTAGACAAGAAGAAAGCACGGACACAGACAGAAAATAGAATGAGCAAACGCTGGGGCCCAATCTGTCTAGAAAGAAAAGTACAGGAAAGAATTCTGACTGCAATCCAACAAAACCCTAACAAAAATACCAACACTTCTGATTGCCAAAAAACCTGAGATCACACGATCTCATCCACCTAAATCAGATCTCCGGTGTAACAAAACGCTATTCAGCAAATAAAAAGTAACAAAAGAGCAAAGCAAAAGTGCAGACACAAACGGAGCACAATTGCAGCGCCAGACCCCCAAAAGGGGACAGGCTGCAGTCCACTGCAAGCAGCAAACCAGCAATGAAAATCCAACAGAGGAAAAAAAAAAACAGCAAACACTTATCTGAAGGAGAGCAGGAAACTAGCAGTGCTTCAAGCAAGACCAGAAGGAACAATTGATAACCGGCAAGGCTGCTGGGTACTCAGGCCACTTATATCCTACTATTCAGCGCCAGTTGAAGGCCATTCATTAATCAGTTCATTACCCTCAGCAACCACCGGAGGGAGCCCCAACTCAGAAGTCGCCTCCAGCATATTCACAACAGTACCCCCCCCTTGAGAAGGGGTCACCGAACCCTCACCTGAGCAACCAGGCCGATCAGGATGGGCTCGATGATAGGCACGGATAAGTCTCCCAGCATGCATGTCTGAAGCGAACACCCAAGAATTGTCCTCCTGATCATAACCTCTCCACTTAATCAAATACTGGAGTTTCCGTCTAGCAAAACGAGAATATCTTCTCAACCACATACTCCAAATTGCCCTCAACCAAAACAGGGTCGGGAGGTGCAGCCATAGGAACCACTGGTTCGACAAACCTCTTCAATAAGGACTTGTGGAACACGTTATGGATCTTAAATGTCCCTGGAAGAAGCAAACGGAAGGAAACCGGATTAATAATTTCCATGATCTTATAAGGTCCAATGAACCTTGGCTTAAATTTTGGAGATGCAACCTTCATAGGGATATTCCTTGAGGACAACCAAACCAAGTCCCCCACTTTAAAACGAGGACCATCAGTCCTATGCCGGTTGGCAAACCGCTGGACCTTCACCTGAGAGAGAGATAACCTCTCCACCACCTGGTCCCAAATCTGCTGCATACGCTGTACAATAGAGTCAACCAGACAGAAGCCTCCGCCTGTCCTGAAGAACATTGAGGGTGAAACCCGGAATTGCAGAAAAATGGAGACATCAAGGTGGCAGAGCTAGCTCTATTATTAAGAGCAAACTCAGCCAAAGGCAAAAAAGAGACCCAGTCATCTTGATCAGCAGACACAAAACATCTCAAATAAGTCTCCAAGGTCTGGTTTGTTCTCTCGGTTTGTCCATTGGTCTGAGGGTGAAATGCAGAGGAGAAAGACAACTGAACACCAAGTTTAGAAGAAAATGTCCTCCAAAATCTGGAAACAAACTGGACTCCTCTGTCAGACACAATGTTCTCCGGAATGCCATGTAACCGAACCACATGCTGAAAGAACAAAGGCACCAACTCAGAGGAGGAAGGCAACTTAGGTAATGGCACAAGATGTATCATCTTGGAAAACCTATCACAGATTACCCAGATAACGGTCATTCTCTGAGAGACAGGAAGGTCAGAAATAAAATCCATAGAAATATGGGTCCATGGCCTCTTGGGTACAGGTAATGGCATTAACAAACCACTAGAACGAGAGCAAGGCTTGGAACGAGAGCAAGTCCCACAGGACTGCACAAAGTCCCTGACGTCACAAGACAAAGTAGGCCACCAAAAGAAGCGACTCACCAAGTCTCTGGTACCAAAAATCCCGGGATGACCAGCCAACGTGGAACAATGAATCTCAGACATCACACACTTTTTCCACTGGTCTGGAACAAACAACTTCCCAACAGGGCACCGCTCAGGTTTATCCTCCTGACACCCTTCCAGAGCCAGTCTCAATTTGGGCGAAATGGCGGAAAGAACCACACCCTCTTTCAAAATAACAGCAGGATCAGATTACTCAGGAGAATCTGCAAAGAAACTCCTCGAGAGGGCATCCGCCTTGACATTCTTAGTGCCAGGAAGAAAAGAAACCACAAAATTAAAACGTGTGAAAAACAAGGCCCACCTGGCCTGTCTAGGATTAAGTCGCTTGGCTGATTCGAGATAAACCAGGTGCTTATGGTCCATGAGGACCACTACCTGATGTTTGGCTCCTTCCAGCCAATGTCTCCACTCTTCAAAGGCCCACTTCATGGCCAATAACTCCCGATTACCCACGTCATAATTACGTTCAGTTGGAGAAAAATTTCGAGAGAAAAAGGCACAAGGGTTACTCTTAGAGGTCTCTGGATCCCTTTGGGACAAAACAGCACCAGCCCCAATCTCAGAGGCATCAACCTCCACCTGAAACGGCAGAGAAACATCAGGCTGCTGTAGAATAGGAGCAGAAATGAATCTCTGCTTAAGCTCCTGAAATGCAGAAACTGCCTCAGGAGGCCAATTCACCACATCGGAACCCTTTTTGGTCAAATCAGTCAATGGTTTAACAATACCAGAGAAATTACCAATAAATTTACGATAAAAATTGGCAAAACCCAAAAATCTCTGAAGAGCCTTCAATGAAGTAGGTTGAACCCAATCACAGATGGCCTGAACCTTGACCGGGTCCATTTCAATAACAGACGGAGACAAAATGAATCCCAGAAATGAGATCTTCTGTACGCCAAAAAGACACTTTGCTCCCTTCACATACAGTGCATTCTCTCTCAAAATCTGGAACACAGTCCGAACATGTTTCACATGAAAGTCCCAGTCATTGGAAAAAATCAAGATATCATCCAAATAAACAATCAGAAATTTATCCACAAAATCCCTGAAAATATGATTCATGAAGGATTGGAAGACGGAAGGGGCATTAGTAAGCCCAAAAGGCATCACTAAGTACTCAAAATGCAGCTCTGGGGTATTAAACGCCGTCTTCCATTCATCCTCGTGCTTAATGCGAATAAGGTTATACGCCCCCTGAGGTCAAGCTTGGTAAACCAACTAGCACTTTTCACTCTGGAAAATAGGTCAGAAATCAAAGGTAACGGATATTGATATTTAACAGTGATCTTATTCAGGAGACGATAATCAATACACGGCCTCAATGAACCATCCTTTTTGGCCACAAAGAAAAACCCAGCGCCCAAGGGTGAAGAGGATGGTCTGATATGACCCTTCTCCAATGACTCCTTGATATAAGATCGCATAGCATCGTGTTCAGGTACAGACAAGTTAAAAAGGCGACCTTTAGGGAATTTACTACCAGGCACTAATTCAATAGCGCAATCATAGCTCCTGTGAGGGGGCAAGGATGCAGATTTACTTTCACTAAACACATCAGAAAAATCAGTCAAATAGTCAGGGACATCCTGAGACTGGGGAGAGGCAGAAAAAACAGAAGTGTCAGTATTAACACATTGGCAGCCCCAACTGGTCACAGACACAGATTTCCAATCCAAAACAGGATTATGAGTCTGTTACCAAGGGAAACCTAGTACAATAATGTCATGTAGATTATGCAGCACCAGAAATTTGCAACTCTCCTGATGATCTGGTTCAACCCTCATTATCACCTGAGTAGAAAACTGGGGTTTATTCTCCGCCAAAGGGGTAGAATCAATGCCCAGTAGGGGAATAGACTTCCGCAGGGGTATCATGGGAAACCCACAACGTTTGGCAAAGTCAAAATCCATCAGGTTAATAGCTGCTCCTGAATCAACTAAAGCCTGAGCAGAAAATGTGGACAGGGAGCAAATCAGGGTAACAGTCAACAGAAATTTAGTCTGAACACTACCCAAGACAACTGAGCGTGCAAAACGTCTTCCCCGCTAAGGGCAGACAGAAATAGCATGGGAAGCGTCACCACAGTAGAAACATAACCCATTGCGCTTACGAATCTCATGACCCTGAGCCCCAGAAGTCACTCCATCACACTGCATGGGCTCAGGAGCTGGCTCACAAGGCAACACTATCTCACGCATACCTCTGCGCTCACGCAAACGTCTGTCAATTTGAATAGCCAAAGACATAGAATTATTGAGACCAGAGGGAACAGGGAATCCCACCATAACGTCCTTTACTTTTTCTGACAGACCCTTTCGAAAAAGGGCTGCCAAAGCATCATCATTCCATTTGGTCAGGACTGCCCACTTTTGAAATTTCTGACATTACAACTCAGCGTCTTCAAGCCCCTAATTTAATGCCAACAAGATCTTTTCAGCTTGATCAGTGACATTAGGTTCATCGTACAATAACCCCACGGCCTGAAAAATACATCAATATCATTCAAAACAGGATCCCCAGGTGTCAGGGAAAAAGCCCAATCCTGAGGGTCGCCGTGCAGCAGGGAGATGACAATTTGAACCTACTGTGCCGCGTTCCCTGAGGACTTAGGCCTTAAGGCAAAAAACAACTTAGTTATTTTTGAAATTCAGAAATTTAGATCGATCCCCCAAAAAGAAATCTGGCATGGGGATCCTAGGTTCCACAACCGGCAACCCAGCAAGATAGGTAGCACTACTCCGAACCTCAGTGGCAAGCTGATCCACACGGCCAGACAACTGTGCAAACTCCATTGAGAGAGAAAAAAAAATTCCTCCTCAGCACCCAGAGAAAAGAGGGGAAAAAAAATGCAACAAACAGAGTTTCCTTATTACTATTTTCCCCTTCTGTGAGTACCATACAATTTTCAGTTCTTGGGCCGGTTATACTGTTATGTTTCGGTAACTGAGGAGAAATAGCAAAAAATAGCAAAAGAGGTAATACACCAGAGAGGCTGGAACCTATTGGATTGCAGTAACCTGAACTAACCACACAACTAGAGGTAGCCGTGGAGCGTTCCTATGGTGATCCTAGATGCCTCGTCACAGCCTGAGAGATAACTACACCTAAAGGCAGAAAGATGAAAGCTATCTGCCCCGGAGCAGATCCCCAAAGAAAATAGGAAGCCCCCAAACATGTAATGGCACTTAGACAAGAAGAAAGCACGGACACAGACAGAAAATAGAATGAGCAAACGCTGGGGCCCAATCTGTCTAGAAAGAAAAGTACAGGAAAGAATTCTGACTGCAATCCAACAAAACCCTAACAAAAATACCAACACTTCTGATTGCCAAAAAACCTGAGATCACACGATCTCATCCACCTAAATCAGATCTCTGGTGTAACAAAACGCTATTCAGCAAATAAAAAGTAACAAAAGAGCAAAGCAAAAGTGCAGACACAAACGGAGCACAATTGCAGCGCCAGACCCCCAAAAGGGGACAGGCTGCAGTCCACTGCAAGCAGCAAACCAGCAATGAAAATCCAACAGAGGAAAAAAAAAAACAGCAAACACTTATCTGAAGGAGAGCAGGAAACTAGCAGTGCTTCAAGCAAGACCAGAAGGAACAATTGATAACCAGCAAGGCTGCTGGGAACTCAGGCCACTTATATCCTACCATTCAGCGCCAGCTGAAGGCCATTCATTAATCAGTTCATTACCCTCAGCAACCACCGGAGGGAGCCCCAGCTCAGAAGCCGCCTCCAGCATATTCACAACAGGGATGGTATTTAGGTTCATCCCAGATGGCAGGAGGGGAGTGACCCAAAGGGGATAAAGGCTAGTGTAAAGCCAAGTGGTCTCCCTCGCTGGTATTCTTGCTGGTCAATTTGTAAGTGGGGGCCACGTTGAGTAACATGCTCAGAAGGGACCAAGGAGACAGCTGGCAGCCCATGCACTTTGTGGTCCAGCACACACGGTCGAACATCAACCGGTAATTGACATAAAATTTTGCTTATATCTTTTGTCCTACCACTATCTGTATTTGCATATCTGACCATTTTATATGTCTAACCATTGTGTATATAGCGTATTGTTTAGTGTGCCCTTAAGGCGATTAAATATATAATTTGACCTCAGGCTGCTCTTTAATCTCGAACCACAAGTTTGTAGTCTTGATTTAACTTTCCATGCTGCCGGGGCTGGTTTCTGGCCCAATATAATCCCATTAACGGACCGGGCTTACAGCTGACGAAGAACTGGTGGCAGTCCTACCGGGCTGGCAGAACTATGTTTCACTGGTCCTAGTGAATGGGGCTTCTCAGGGCTGTGAGTGCATGTGGTGCCACATCAGTGACTGCATGGGCTACCTTCTCTCACTACCCGTGCCTCACTGGGCCAGTGTGGACAGGGCATGTCTGTGTAAAACTGTGCAAAGCTGACCTTACGTGTCCCCAGGGGGTGCGGTACATCATGTTGGAGAGACCGCAGTACGTGATCCTGCTGATGTAATAGTGACATCAGGCGAGGTGCGGGTTCATCACGTGGCAGCGGTGGGATTCTGCGTGATCTCTCTGATATCATCCTTCACATCATCATTCTACTGTTTACCAAAAACTGAATGAAGCCTACAAAGAAAAGAACACAGTGTCTAAAGATATGGTGGAGGTTCACAGATGATTAGGGGTTGTTTTATTGCATCTGGCACTGGATGCCTTCACTATATGTAAGGCATCATGAAATCTGAAGACTACCAAAGATTTTGGGCGGCAATGTAGCGCCCAGTGTCAGAAAGCTGGGTTTGTGTCCTAGGGCATAAGTCTTCCAGCAGGACAATGACCCCAAACATACTTCAAGAAGCCCCCAAAAATGGATGGAAACAAAGCGCTGAAGAGTTGTGAATTGGCAGCGATGTGTACGGATCTAAATCCCATTGATCACCTGTGGGGAAATCTTACAAATGCTGTTGGGAGAAGGCACCTTTACATATTAGAGACCAGGAGAACATTGTAAGAAGAGTCACCAAAATCCCAGCTGAGAGGAGTAAGAAGCTTGTGGATGGTTATAGGAAGCAATTGATTGCAGTTGTTTATTCCAAAGGGTGCAAACAAATATTAGGCTGAGGGTGCCAACAATTTTGTCCGGCACATTTTTGGGGTTTTGTGTGAAATTATGTCTAATTTGCCTTTTGTTTTCTTGCATTGTTCCAATACACACAAAGGATATAAATATGTTATAACAAAATGTGTGTAATTGCAATAATTTTCTGGGAGAAATACTTCATTTTCTGGAACAATTTCAAGAGTGCCAACACTTTCGGCCATGACTGTATATTTACATGCAGTTGGAATTTTCCTTGGCTTATGGGGGTCTTGTCTAGGTGGGTTTGGCTGCTTTTCTACCACCTCTTGTGTGTGGGTGGGGAGGTATGGGGAAGCATTAATAAAAATTCAGACCAGGAAGAACATCTCTGTGATTGGAGAAGTTGTGAGAGTATAAAACATTATCCTGTATACATCGCATGTTGTATGGTCATTTAAACGGACGGTACACACATCCATCAGTAGGCTGGGTCCTGCAGCTAATGAGCTCTCTCTTTACATTTCAAAAGTCTTCTTGTCATTTTCTCGACTCCTCCGCAGACATCTCATCTGCAACAACCAAGACAATTTTTCTTCTAACAGAACTTTCTTTAAATTTTTCCATTAATCTAGAACATTAGTTTAATTATAAAGTACAAAGTCAAAATTAGCTGCTGGCACGATAAAAATCCTCATTATTTTACTAAATGAGAGCCATTTTCCAGGATTCTAAGTGTTCAGAGAGTGAAGGCGTCTAATCAGTATCCTCCGCAAACACAGTGTCATAGTGACTGATAGCAGCAGTGGGGAGATGTCACAGCAGAAATGTGTCACCATCCGGAGAACATAAGTCAGGTCGAATAATTTGAGCATTAGAATGCAGCAGCTACACCGATGTCCTCACCCTGTGCCAGCGATTGCACTGGTTGCCCATACACTAGAGTCCACCATAAACTTGTCACTCTCAGGCGCAAAGCTCTTCACAGATCTGCACTGCTCTACAGCTCCCTCATCTCTACCACCCTTCCTGTCCTGTACACAGTTCAGCCCTGCCCTATATCTCCTCCTCTGTCTACCACCTACCTGTCCTCTCCACAGTGCTGCACTGCCCTACATCTCCTCATTTTGTCTACCACTCTATCTGTCCTTTGCATACTTCTGCACAAGCATACACCTTCTCATCGCTACCATCCTACCGTCCTTTTGACCACGCTGCACCTCCCTAAATCTTCTTATCTACCACCCTACCCGTCCTCTCCATAGTGCTGCACCGCCCTACAACTCCTCTTCATCTCTTTTTTGAATCAGATATTTTTTATTGAAGTTGAATTTTTGAAAACAATACAAAATACCCCTCATTCCTTACCCCATTCCCTACCCCATCCCATTCCCTGGTCCAATGCTAGGTTATACCAAAATAGATACAAAGCATACATTGATGAAGTACACATCCTAAGGCATATAGTATAATAAAGCACTCATAAAACATATTCAGAGTATCATAAACATGTTGTTACAATAACAAATTACACCGCTTCATCTCTATCACCCTACCTGTCCTCTCCACAGTGCTGCACCGCTCTACATCTCTTCCTCATCTGTCTACTACCCTACTGTCCTCTCCAGAGTCCTGCATCACCCTACATCTCTATCTACCACCAAACCGTCCTCTCCACAGTGCTGCACTGCCCTACATTTCCTCATCTCTACCACCCTCCATCCTTTACACACTTCTGCACAACCATACATCTTTTCCTCATCTCTACCACCCTACCCACCCTCTCCACAGTGGTGCACTGCCATACATCTCCTCCTCTGTCTACCACCCTACCCATCCACTCCACAGTGCTGCATCGCCCCACATTTACCCTTCTGTCTACCACCCTACCATCTTATCCAGTGTTTCACTACCGTACATCTTCAGATCATCTCTGTCCACTACCCTAACTGTCCTCTCCACAGTGCTGCACTGTCCGCCCTACATCTCAATTTTGTCTGCCACCCTACCCATCCCCTCCACAGTGCTGCACTACCCTACATCTCCTCCCTCATCTCTGCCTCCCACCCTACCTGTTCTCTCCACAATGCTGCACTGTCCGCCTTACATCTCTGTCTGCCACCCTACCTGTCCTCTCCAAAGTGCGGCACCACCCTACACTACCGTTCCAAATTTTGGGGTCACCCAATTAGGTGTTTTCCATGAAAACTCATACTTTTCCTAATCAAATGAGTTGCCAAATGAATTAAAAATCTAGTCCAGACATTGACAAGGTTCGAAAAAAAATGTTTATTTGAAATAATAATTTTCTCCTTCAAACTTTGCTTTTGTCAAAAAATGTTCCCTTTGCAACAATTACAGCATTGCAGACTGTTGTGAATGTGTTAGAAATGAATTCTGAGCGGGAGCTCCCTCTGGTGGTTACAAACAGTACTGAACCATTCAATGAAGATTTTGAAGATTGGCGATCAGGAGTTACTGACTGGTCTTATATAAGGGAGGTTCCCTCCCATCAGGGTTGCCGGTGATCAATTGTTCTTGTCTCAACTTTGGTTCCTGGTTCACTTGGAAGCCTGCTGTGTCTTGCCTGCATCTTCTGCTAACAGATAAGATATCTTCTGCTTGTATTTTTGTGCTTGCTTTTTGCATTGTTTCCTGCACTCTTGTGGAGGTCAGCCAGGTCCCCTTCAGGGGCTTGTGCTCCTCTCAGTTTATCTGAGCCTCTGTTATTTGTTCTTTTGCCTTTTCCAGTTTTTTCAGTGGCTGCGGCTTAGTTTTGTTACACCAGAGAACTAATTTAGGTGGTAGAGGTCGTGTGATCTCAGGTGTTTTCGTAATTAGTAGAGTTGGTACTTTTTAGGGTTTTTTGGGATTGCAGTAAGTGTCCTTCCTATCCTTTTCTGTCCAGGTAGATTGGGCCCCAACGTTTGCTCATACTATTTTCTGTCTGTGTCTGTATTTCCTCTTGTCTAACCGCCATTACATGTTTGGGGGCTTCCTATGTTCTTTGGGGATCTGCTCCGGGGCAGATAGTTTTCCTCTTTCTATCTTTAGGTGTAGTTAGCTTCTCAGGCTGTGACGAGGCGTCTAGGACCAACGTAGGTACGCTCCACGGCTGCCTTTAGTTGTGGTGGTTAGTCAGGGTACTGCAATCCAGTAGATTCCAACCTCTCTGGTGTATTGCCATTTTTGCCTGCTCTCCTCAGTTACCAAAACATAACAGTATCACCGGCCAAACTGAAAATTATATGGTACTCACAGAAGGGAAAAATAGTGTAAAAAAAAAAAAAAGAGAGAAAGGATTGTCAGAGATTTTTTTTCCCTCTGTTTCTCTGAGTGCTGAGGAGGATTTTTTTTTTTTTTCTCAATGGAGCTTGCACAGTTGTCTGGCCGTGTGGATCAGCTTGCCACTGAAGTTCGGAGTATTGCTATCAATCTTGCTAGGTTGCCGGTTGTGGAA